>VCCN01004568.1:7466091-7486225 GCA_006491835.1 Architeuthis dux | reverse complement strand
AGAACAGCACCGCGTATAGGTGGCTTCCAATATATATATATTAATATTCTAGGTTTTTAGATCTTGAGTTTAGGCATGTTTTGTGGCTGAATTAGGTGTATTTATCCTACCAGTACTAAAAGTTAGTGATTAAGCTCGGGTAAAAGTAAGGATTATGTATGCTGATTTTCAAGGTAGACAGGCCCTCTAAATTTGTAGAATTGTGTGGCAATTCATTTTTGTTTTGAAGATTAACTTATGATTACTTGGGATTATTTGGGTTTTTTTATTTAAAAATTTCTTTATCTAGATATTAAATAGAAGTGTGTGCGTGGGGGGTCTGCACTTGCATCTAATGATGTACATTTTAAAATAAGCAGTTACTATTCATTTCAATATATAATAAGCAACATTACTTGAGTTTAATTGATGTGTCGAACATCTTCAAGTCTAAAGATAAGTATCAGTTGGTCTTTGTTCTGATGTGATAATGGAAATACGAGATCTTTATCAAGTCAGTTGATTTTAGATTTTAAATAATTAAATTAGTCTGTCTCTGAAGACATATACAGGTTTCAGATTTGTGCAAATGGTGATAGATCTATAAGACAAAAGAACAACTTGTATTAATACTAGAAAGGAGTACTTTGATTTTTTTTTCAGATTGGGTGACAAATAATTTATATATCTATGGTAGAGGTAATTTGAAAACATGGAAATGAAAGATTGAGAAAAGTGTGTTACGTCTCAAACATATTTATTATCCGGAAGACAAGCATTTATGCATTTCGACACTGCAAGCAGCATCATCAGAAGAGGTTTGAACATTGCAGAAAAGTTCTCACTCCGTAACAATGGACTCTTCCACTATAAGATAAAATTTTTGCTTAGAAAAATATCTCCCACCCACCATTTGGAACAATGAATGCTTCTGCATAAACGAGTTCAGTTTCTTTTTAATAAAACGTCAGATGAAATTAATAAGACTTATCCGGCCCAGGATTCGTTCTGTAGCCTCAAGTATATAATGTCCAGTCGCGCAGGGTTAGTTGCCCTGGGGCAGCATCTCCCTATTGCACTAAAAGGGGACAGTCTGGGTTGCCCTGAGGCCTGCAAGCCCTATTAAGCATTCATAAGTGTATGCCTGGTTTGCATGGTATCAAAACTTGATCATATCTCTAATTTCAAAGTAGGCCTCTGCTACATAGAAGCCGCCATGTTGATTCAATAGCATATACCCCTCTACAAACAATTGGCATTATTAGATTCAATTGTAAATACGCGCATGTGTTTGGTCGGCCAGATCTGGCCAGTCTGTCTGGAAATGGTAAGCAGACAGTATTATTTATGCATCAATTGGAAGGGAGAAGACAAAAAATCTGAAGAAAGAATAAAAATACAAATGGAATGAATTACATTAGGTAGATGTAACAAAAGTCTGTTTAAATGTGGTCCATGAATCTTGATTCATGATTTTCTCTGTTAAGAAGAACATCCTGCAATATAAAGCAGTTTGACCATAACATAAAACCACAGAATAACCCATTTATAAGTTTCTCATTCTGAACATTCTTAGAAGAGGAATTGTTGTATAGCCCTTTTGGTCCATGGGAGGAAAATCCTGAACTTGGAGAAAAAGGAAGACTCGAAACTTGTTTATAAAAATACGAGGATATATTTTTATTTCATAAGATATATTGTGTCATGGCGGAGAATGAAGAGTGGGAAGAGAGATAATGAGAGCCGACAACCTGTTCCCAACAGGAGAACTGGCCTTGTGTCTTCCCCCAGCCTAGGCGGTCTGTCTCTCTGAGGGCATTCTGTGTCTCTCTGTTTCTGAGGGCACTCTGTGTCGCTTTTATCGGGTTCGAACGCCCACACTGATTTTCCAGCCTGCCCTCTGCAGTCAGGGCTCAGTCGACATGCTGCCTATGACCCCTGATTGACTTGGTGTGTCTGTTTCCAGTTCTGGACACCTTGCAGTTTGGGGTTTTCCTGTTTATAAGTTTCACACCCATGGGGGTCAAATCTGTGACCTCCACCCATGGCGGCCTATCCAACAAAATTACAAGTCTTTACAGCTTGATATTAGCAGTGCAGAGTGGGGTAGCGGTTGCCAGCATGTTAGGCAGCTTATGTTCTCTTCTCCACCCAGCTATGGGTAAATAGCAAGGCAGTTTGAGCCCTTTCGCATTGTAAGCCACTCTAAGAGAAGGTTGCTCTGACACGAGAAAATGGTCCCATTCCCGGGACTCTAGTGTTATTAATTCCCCATTTGAAACCTACTTGCTACTGAAACTGGAGTGGCATCACATGGTGTGGTTGCGACCCTATACTCCACAAAGAATCTACAAGAATAAATAACGGCTTGATAGTAATCATCTTCACAGCCATTGCCTTTTGAAGCACATTCGACAAAACAGAACCGATCATTAGAGAGTCCCGATTGCTTTAACTTTAAAAGATTCCTTTCTCTGCCTATATTGTCATCGTCATCGTCATCATCATCATCATCATCAACAACAACAACAACCTTCCCCAAGATTCACCAGACCTCTCAGTCCTGAGCGTCGCTGAGCCAATATTTTCTGAGTTGAATCGTCACGCCATCTTATCTTTTGCTGGCCACAATTTTGCATATGATCTCTTGGGATCCACGATGTGAGTCATGATGTCCAGCGGGTGTCTGATATCCTTGATATGTAGCCTGCCCTATGCCACTTGAGTTTTCTAATGACTCTTGTGTTTTCTCTAATATAATGTGCTGCCTTGTGATCTCTCCATGCGATGTTAAGCATGACCCTTTCTTGTGCACGTTGCATGGTTCTTAGTTTGAGAGCCATTCTTTTGGTTAGGTTCCATATGATAAGTGGATTTCTTGAACAGGATATCAGGGAATGAATTCTTTGGCTTATAATTTCATGCTTCTAAAACGAGAAAATCCCAGTGGTCAAGAAATATAAGCAATTCTTAATTACGCTTAGACCATTAACTGTGGCAGGTGGCATAGAGTAATAATTATCCATTGGAAGATAATCCATTGCAAGATAAAAGCCCTGACTCACAGATAGAACTGAGTTGCCATCAATCACAAATGAAATTCCCGTCATCTGTTGTTAATGGGTTAAGAAGTATAAAAACAGGTCTGGTGACCTGATGTGACCAAATCTTTTGGCAGCATTCCATGTTGGGGATGATCAATTAAAAAATTGGAAAACGGGCTGATCAATGATTAAGTGACTTCTCTCGCCTTTTGTTGGGCAATGATCGGTAAAAAAGTCTGAATTTTAAAAAAAACAAGCGTAAACACTGCTGGACACAAACTAAGGGACCAATTTAGCATAAACTTACATTGTAAATTGAACCCCCAACAAAAAACCTATTTAAGAGGGGAATTTTACTTCTCTCATCTTTTGTTGGGAAGTGATCACTAAAAAAGTCTGCATTTTCAAAAAACAAGTGTGCACACAAAAACTAAGAGATCCAATTTAGCATACATTTAGATTGCAACCTATTTTGGGGGTAATTTAAAAAAAAAAACAAACAAAACGTTTTTCTAGACATAATAAGGAGTAAATATTCAAATTTTCAGCCCTCTGGTGTGGCCTGTAAGTGCGATGCACACATATAGCCAGCAAGCCAGACCAACTTAAAACCTTATAAGGAGAAATCTTCCATGTTTGTAAAATAAGTATTTCATTTTTTTTTTATGAGTAGATTTAACAAATGGCTGCCTTGACTCCTGTCATATACATTATTTTTCAATCACTCTAAAAATAATATGTCAAGAATTTCACTCACCATGAACTTACATTCAGAATTCAGTTTGTGAAAAATTCTAATGAACTGAGGTGCCTTCCTACTGAGATGTGCTGAGATTTTAAATATTAAACTTGGTGTTTTTACAGAAAATATCAACTTATATAAATGTACACTCATTGTGCTTGTGTCTGTAGAGCTGAGATTAGTTGTTTCTAGTGATTCAGCAACGTTTGGCAAGGTCAGTATTAAACACGTGATAATTTACTGCTAATCCACATATATAAAACGCAGTATGTATCCAGTGTTGCCAATTTAGCACGTTTCACGCTAGATTTAGTGCGTTTCTTGTTTTGGCAGTGCAAAAATTGCTAAATTAGTGTGTTTCCACTTAAAATAATTTGGCCGTTTTTGGCCATTCCCTGGCTATTTTTGACCATTCTTTAGCGTCTTTTTGGTGGTTTTTTTGGTCATTTCTGGCTATTTTATGAAATCTAGTGCTTTTTTAGTGCTTTTTGGCAGTCAAACTAGTGCAAAAATATTTTTTGAGTTGGCAACACTGTGTATCATTTATAAAACTATTCTAATTGATCTTCAGACGATTGAATTCATTCTTGTTGTTTGTATTGTTAACACAACGTTTCGGACAATCCATTCTTCGGCCTTCCTCAGGTGTAATATCCAAATGTGATGGGATAAACAGAAGTTTTAATTTCAAAGGAGTCAAACCTTATAACATAGGATTTGGGTGTTTCTTTATCCTTGGCTTATTGGGTTTGGGCTTCCATACCTTGTCCCTGTTGAGTAACTGAAGCCACATCAGGTGGAACTCCACACTTGTCTGATTAATACATTCAGTTGACATATTGATATATGCTGCCTCTTTGAATTTTCTCTGTTTCCAACATCGTTTTCTGTCAATAATCTGCACTTCCTCCCAGAGATGAATTTGAATGTTAATGAACCTTCTCAAAATATATTCAGTAAGATTTATCATATCTTTTAATCCTTTCAAAACTCTTAAGGCATATATATATATCAAGTTTTCTATGACTGCTGGGACATAAATGTCCCATAGATCTCTTTTAGAAGTCTACTGGGACATTTTAATTCATGCATTAAGCACCTTAATCAGTTAGTCTTGAAAGGGTTATGGTTGAAATGCCTGTTGATCAGTTTTAAACTAAAATGAAGAATTAGAGAATTGAACACTTAACCAGACAAGGTAGAATATCATCGTTCTGAATATATCATGTTTATACTACAGGATAGTTACAAGACTAATCAGGCTTGTACAAACACCACCAGTTTGAGAAGCAACAAACAATGTACAATATCTATACCTACATGACTCTTGAAGAAACAAACTCTACAGATAAGTAAACACCATCAATTTTAATCAACCAGATTAAATAAAACTCATCAACTTAGACAACCAAACTATGATCACCTGAAGCCGCATCCATCTTATAAGTAAAGTCTGTGTATTATTTCATAGTTGTGTTTAGGATTTTATATATGTATCAGTGGCGTAGGACATTTTTCAAGATTGGTCTGGCTGAAAAATATTTACTTCTTTTTACTAGACATAAAACTAATAAATATTATGATTTAATGGTCTTTGTGAGAAATTAATTAAATCTAAACTTTATTCAAATGTTTAAATTTTTCACTGTAAATTTTTCACAATTTGAAACCATATCTTTGCAAAATATTAGTACAGCAATGGCCAGACCAACCAGACTGGCTCCTACACCACGTGTGCATCTCTTGCATTGGCCTGGCTGGTCACCTGAGAGCTTGTAATAAACGTGGTAAACCCTTCCAAATCTTTGTTTGAGAAGCCAAGCCATAATAAATAATACTAAGAACTAGCATTCCAAGGGAAATTATGAATCACTGCCACCTATGTATGCTTCTTTTTACCTTGTAAATTAAAAAGTGGTGGTGGGCAGTGATCACTGAAGAGTCAAAATTTTCAAAAAGCAAGTAAGAATACTGCTGAACACAAAGGGATCAATTTGGCATAAAATTGCATTGTAAATTGAACCCCCTCTAAAAACCTATTTTGCGGGCCAATTTAAAAAAAACCCCCAAAAAACCCAAAAGAAACAACATTTCCCCATCTCATTGAGGGGAGTGTGTGTGCAAAATTTCAAGTGAACAGTTATGCATATAAATGTCAGAACAGATGAATAACCTAAACCCAGTAACAGTATTTAAACCAGGGTTGTGGGTAGCGGTGATTAATAATGTGTGTGAGTATGTATGTGCTTGAATCTATATATATTATATCTATATATAATTAGAAACTGTCAACATAGTTTTCTTCAGTTCGGCAGCATTCATGCTTGTTTTTTGAAAATTCAGACTTTTTAGTGATCCAACAAAAGGTGAGAGAAGTAACATTCATTGATCACCGTTTTTCCAAATTTTTAATTGATCATCCCCAACACAGCATACTACCAAAAGACGTTGTGTGTGTGACAGTTTCTATTGAGTGGCTAATCAGACCTGTTATTATAATAAGCTAAGTTTAATCTGTGAATCTTCCATCTTTACAAATGATAAAATATCTGATAAAATCTCTGAATTCCATCTATTCCATCATCTATCATGAAATATTTAGAGTTATAACAAAATTGAAGGAAGGAAGTACAAACAGGGGAAGAGATTTTCAAGTCTGATAATTTTACTCAATCGATATTAGTCTGGTACAAGAAAAAACAACTCTCACACTCTTAGACAAGGACTACAATCAATGTTAGAATCCATCTAGCAAAACTGTCAACATAGGTTTCTTCAGTTTTTAAGTTCTTCTGACTGTCTAAGTATGTATGTATTATTTTACTCAATCGATATTAGTTTGGTACAAGGAAAAACAATTTTTTCACTGCCAGACAAGGTCTACAATCAATGTTAGAATCCATCTAGCAAAACTGTCAACATAGGTTTCTTCAGTTTTTAAGTTGGCTATGTATGTATGTATCATGCACAGAGGTCACACCAATAGAGCTAAAGGGCTGAAAATTGAAACATTTACTCTTTATTATGTCTATTTTTTTTTAGAGGGGGGTTCAATTTGCAAAGTAAATTTATGGTAAATTGGTCTCTCAGTTTGTGCCCTGCAGCATTCAAGCTTGTTTTTTGAAAATTCAGAAACTTTTAGTGATCACTGCTCAACAAAATGTGAGAGAAGTAACTTATTCATTGATCATGTCTTTGACCAATTTTTTAATTTATCGCTCCCAAAACAGCATTCTGCCAAAAGACATTGGTCACATGACAGTTTCTATCGAGTGACTAACCAGACCTGTTCTCTCTAATTTTTAGTAGTCAGTGTACACAAAAATCTTGTGCAATATCTTTTCCTGTAACAAAAGTATGTGTGCATTGAATCTTTGTACAAATGTAAACTTGAAATTGTTTAAAGATAATTTTGGCATTGACAATCTCTCATAGTTAATAAAAGTGTATTGGCATACTTTAATATAATACAAGTATGATGTATTCTATGAAGTAACATATTTAGTTAAGATTTTATTCTCTAGTTTGAACTATTTTGTTCAGTTTGTTTTTCTATTAAATAAAATTAATTAAATATATAATTCATTATTATTTAATAAATATATTACATATTATCATATCTATGGAAGGAGTTGGGTAAGGCATTTGTCCAGCAGTGGACCTATAATGGCTGGTGATGATGATGATGATATTTTTAAGTATAATTATCAATTGCTACATTATTTTATAGGTAAATAACCTTCTGTGCGCACATTAGTATTATTTGTGCACTGGTTGCAAAATGTGTGTGTGCATGCACACACAGCTTTAGAGAGAACTATGGCTACAATGGAAGCTCAGTTGAATAATTTAAAAAATTCACAAAACATTTAAACAAAGTGACTTTGTAAGTTTTATTAAATTAAAATATTTTTGGTAAATACCTACATCCGTTAACCAAGAAAATCACAGTAAGATTGTTGGGTCTAATGGATTAAAAGCACATGAAATTACTGGTGAAAAAAAAAAATGTTCTATTTTTTTGACTCGTTTAACGGATATAGATCTTTACCAAAATATTAAAGAATGATTTCATAAAATATAAATTGCTGTCTGCCTTGCTCTATCTCGACCAAACCAAAATTAACTAATCACACACAGTACCTATGTAGCAACGGTACTATATGCTACATGCCCAGCATTCTCAAGCGCCCCACGCTAAATGCTTGCAAGCTACCAATTCTGATTCAGTGATTCGGTACTTGCTCTATTACTATATTACTATACTGCCTTCAACGATGCATAAATACAAAGGTATTTGAAACTGAAGTCAGAGCCACTGCAAAAGATCAAAATGTAAACAAATGATACTATTACTTAAAAGTTGACATATTAAAAACCATCAAACAATACTGTCCAAATATGTATCTTCAGTTTTCAAGTCAGTCCTGCTGGCTGGCTATGTATGTATGTATCTATCATGTGTACAGGCCACACCAATGGAGCTTTAACATTTTCTCCTTATTATGTTTTTTTTAAACTCTCCCCCATAATAGGTTTTTAATGGGGGGTTCAATTTATAATGTAAGTTTATGCTAAATTGATCCCTAGATTGTACCCGCATGTTTTTTGAAAATTTTGACTTTTTAATGATCTGACAAAAGGTGAGAGAAGTAACTTATTCATTGCTCACCCCATTTTTTAATTGATCACCCCCAACTCTGCATGCTGTCAAAAGAGGTTGGTATCATGATGTTTTCTATTGAGTTACTAAGCCGTTTATTGTATTATCTGGTTGTATAGTAAATGAAAAAAATTAATTACTTTGCAAGTAAAATATTTATGTGTTTAATATCTATGTGTATTTTCTTAATTCGGGTCTCGTTTATAACATTTGCTGCAGGTAGTACACTAGTTTAATCCAGCCCTGCTCTCTGTCTTGCTCTATCACAAACCAAACCAAACCAAACCAAACCGAAATGATCTAATCACAAAGTCCATGGATGTCGACTCGCTCCATAACAAATTAATTTTTACGTCTGAGAAAATCTAAGTCTATTAATGGTTCCAAAATATACATCTCTGCAGACATTTCTGGCCTTGTAAGAGGCAGTCTGGTTTATTTCCAAGCCGTGTCTGGCATCGGGGAGAGCAAGGTTATGAGTTGAGTTGGGAACAGCCAGGGCTGAACAACAAAATAGAAATCACCCCTCATCCCCAAAACTCATTACAACAAAGGTCAGCAATCTGAAGCAAGCCAAAACCAAATATTAGATATCACAAGTATTTGTGTAAGACCCTGAGATGTTCCGTTTTCGGCTTGGGTGTCCGTATTAAAGACGAGAATCACTGAGTCTACAGAGAGAGACTGATACCAAGAAAATTAGCAAGTATTGATTTGCAGAATCTCCCCAAATAAACTGCTGTCATCTTACATGGTTCACTTAAAGAGTACAGAAGTTAGGCTTATAAGGTTTTCCCTTTCATCTTAACTTCTGGTTTGATGAGATGATGTATACCAGAATGGACTGTCTTTATCTATATTATAATTACAATGTGTCCGCCTGTCTGCCCATCTTTCATATTTTAATCCAGTGGCTGGCAGACTATGGCCCGCAGGCCACATTCAGCCTGCAGCCTCATTTTATCTGGCTATAAACATTGATTGCGTCTCCATGGATCATTTGAGAAATAGAAACAAATGACTGACCATTGTAATTCATGCAGAAACCGTGGGGGTGGGGGTAGGTTGAGCACTATTTTTAATACATGTTAACACCATTTCTTTAGCAATTTCTGCTAATTTTTAGCTATTTTAAGACTAATCTAGCCATGTTAGCCATTTAAACGGTCTAAAAATGGCTAAAGATATTTTTAGTGCATTTTGGCATTCTTTATTGCTGGGTTTATGTTATTCATGTGTTCAGACATTTATATGTATCTATCTATGTATCAGGACTTTGTCCCACCCCCAAAAAAGATTTTTTGAACGGGTGCCGCCGCTTTCCGAAGCAACTGAGTCTTAGTGAGTTTGAATGCTCATATTTTCGATGACTTGTTTGAGAATTATATTCAAGATGTTCTGCTGACAGAATTGGTTGTTGCAGGCAGAGAGGACTGCAATTTTGAGTTTCTTAATTCGCAGGTAAAAGTCAGTGGCTAGCTCCCTGGATTGTAGGCTATGGTTATAACTCCATTGGCTAGGGTTTAGGATTGAAGGCGCCAAGGATTTGAGATTTTATCCTCAGCACTTGCCTGTATAGGATAGTGATTAAAGTGTTGAATTTCATACTAAGGTTATAAACTTTGATTTGGTTTAGTGGGCAGGGCTTAGAACGGGAGAATAAATGGTTTGCATCAGTCCCCTCTAAGCTGTGTGCATGCACACATGTTTTGCAGCCGTTGCACAGAGGGAAATTATGAATCACCACCACCCATACATGCTGCGTTGAGGGTGATCAATTAAAAAGTTGGAAAAAGGGGTGATCAATCAATAAGTTACTTCTCTCACCTTTTGTTGGGCTGTGATCACTAAAAAAAAGGCTGAATTTTCAAAAAAACAACCAGGTACAATCTAGTGACCAATTTAGCATAAACTTACATTGCGTATTGAACCCCCCTCTAAAAACCTATTTAGGAGGGGAAATTTTCAAAAAGCAAAAACATTTCACTCACTCATTGAGGGGAGTGTGCGTGCAAAATTTCAAGTTTCTACTATGAACAGTTAGAGCTGGTCAACGTCCTGATACATAGATAGATACGTATAAACGTCAGAACATGAATGACGTAAATCCAGCAATAAACCAGTGTTGTGGGTAGCAGGGATTAATAAAATACTCTGGGACTTTGACATCCAGACCAAGAAGATCAGATCTGATAGTCAGAAGCAAGGAAAAGGAGACCTACCAGATTGTGCATATGTCTGTGCTAGCAGACCACAGGGTGAAGTTGTAAGAAAGTGAAAACTTGGAAAAATACCAGATAATCACTGGGGAACTGAAAAAGCTGTGAAACATGAAAGTTAGTTCAGTGCTTACAATAGTTGGCCCACTTGGTTACGTGCCAATGATACTTGAACAGCGATTGTATGAATAAGAACTTCAACAAAGAATTCATAATGACCAGACCTTGATGCCGCTGGAAAGTACTCGAGATTTGAGGACACTTTTTAGTTATTTTTTTTTTATTTCTCAGTCTGTGCTAAGAGACAATTTTCAAAAAGGTCTCGCTTTTCATCTTCTTAATATTGGGAGTCAGAGACTTTGGTGAACCATTATGCTACTCTGAGAGAACGTCATAAAAATATCAAAAGTTTTGATTTATACATTCTCTTTCTTCTCCGTGTCACATTATGCACCAAATACATTAAGCATAGTCATATCAAATGTTTTTACCCTTTTTATCTTCTGGTCCCGCTGGGGTTTAGCATACGGCAAGTTTGACCTTTTTTCTTTGAAATTGTTCTATTATCCACAGATTCTTAGTGGAGTCACCCAAGATATCCACACTAGGAACATGGCTTCTTATCAGGGATAAAATGTTTTCCATATGTGCTTGGAACTTTCATGCTGGAATTGAGTAAAGAGAATTGGATTTTGGGGATCTTGTAATTGACTTGGCACCAAAATTGCCAGAAAAAGAATTTTTATAATATCAAAAAAAAAAAAAGAAATTCTTTCACGTTTTGGTAACATTAAATCATTTGTATGGCTTTGCTATAGAACTGTTTTGTCCGAGAATGAAGATTTCAATTTAGTTCTTAGAATGGACTTGCATTCTTGTGAAAAGAGATGCAATTGTGGAAGGAGCTGCAAATATTATGATTCCAATAGGGTTTCAAAAAGTGCCGGTGGCCAAGCTGTTAGCAGCATAGAAAATGGAATTGGCAAGCTGTGTTCAAAATTTGATTGAAATCTGCATTCACTTTACACTAATGCCCTTAAGAAAAGCATGAATTCATGATTCTACTTCGGGTGCTTGTTGCTTCTTAGTTAATTTCACATATCGCACATCTCAAAGAACTAGCTGAGACAGAAAAACTTTTGATATTTGGAGCCCAGGCAAGGACGGTTGAAGCTGTAGCCAGCATAAGGGCACTACTTTACTATATGATCTAAAGCAATGTTATTCAGACTATCTGATATCGTAGACAGTCAATGATTTTCTCCAATGTGTCTGGGACCGGTAGCATATCTGTACCACATTATTATTTGTACATGACCAGTAAAATATTAATCGAACATTTGTAGTAACGTTTATCTTTATCGGGGATGTAAGGAATCGAAAGGCATGCTAGTTTTAAAATAATCTAAAACAAAGGTTTTTTCAGATAAACATTTTATAATAATTAGTATATAAATTAATATTAGATAGATATTTAAAGGAAATTGTTCAAGTCTAGGAGATTAACATAACAATTCCATGCCATTTAGACGTTATAATAGCTTCCTGTAGTTCCTCTACTGTACAATAATGTCCAAGCATAGTGAAAAATGTTATCTAGTGATATATACTTTAAACATAAACATTAAGCTGTATACTGGTAGACTATGGTTCACGTACTAGCATTGGTACAAGTACCACACTTTGAGTAGCATTGGTCTAAAAGGCAGAATTGCACACCTTAAAGTAACAGGTCAGGTTAGTCACTCAATAGAAACTGTCTTTTGGTTTGTGCTGTTTTCGGGGTGATCAATTAAAAAATTGGAAAAAGGGGTGATCAATAAATAAGTTACTTCTCTTGCCTTTTGATGGAAAGTGATCACTACAAAAGTCTGAATTTTCAAAAAACAAGTGTAAATGCTGCCGAACACAAACTAAGGGATCATTTTAGCATAAACCTGCAAATTGAATGTTCATGCTTCTGTCTACATTCGGATCCATCTCAAGTAAAAGATCTTTGGCCTTTTCAATTATCCGAAACAATTCTTCAAGTTCTTTCACCGTGATTTCTTTAGTTTCCTTTTCTTCTTCTTCATATGCCTGTTGTTGCTCGATTACAAGAAGATCTTCATCACTTAGGTCTTTCAATTGTGAAGCCAACAATTCCCAAACATTTTCCGAATCAACATCCTCAAAGCCAAACTTTTTTTGAACCGCACTAACCAAATTTTATACCCTAAACATCAAGGGATTTGTCAGAATAGATCTTTGTTCACTAACCATAACCACATTAATCAAGACCGCACATATCAAGGGATTACTGTGGGAATGGGGAGCATACAAGCAGCCAATGATTCATCTACCAGCACCTATATGCATACCACATTTTGAGTAGTACTGGTCTAAGGGGCAGAATTGTACTGGCCAAAAAGAAAATCAAACCATAGAGTAATTACCTGACTGAAACTGAAGGCAGTTCATCCATCTTTGCAGAGCTAAATTATTGGTAATCTATGTGCAAATTCAATGCATATTGCTACTTGAAGAAATCAAATGCACATCAATATGCACAAAGTTATCATTTTATTGATAAATAAATAGCAAGCCTTTGAAACATTATTATTTATTCGTTTGATTTATATCAGTCTCGGTTTAGTGGTTAGCGTATTGGTCTTGAGATAATGAGGTTTATGATCACTGCCATTCAATTGATACACTCTAAACAGCTAATCATGAAGGGGGGACACAACCACTATTAACTTATAAATAGTTAACACTGTATTTTTTAATATTATCAGTCAGTTAATAGGTTTTTTTTACTGATGCTGTTTAACTATGCAATGTGATCAAAGCATTTTCATCTGTTATCTTAACATTTAGGACTCATGAAACCCTCCCACCCTCCAGCTGTTTTTCCCAGCTCAGTACACATTTCACACAAACATGTGAATAAGCGGACCGAATGAAACTCGGGGAAATGCATCGAGGCTTATCTTAATGATAATAAATATGTTTGAGATGTAACACGCTTTTCTTAATCTTCCATTTCCACATTGTCAAATTACTTCTACCATTTGTTCTCTAAAAAATAATTTTCTCTATAAAATTATATTGTTTTCTTTCATTCATATCCAAAATACTGTATTTGATGTCACATTAGACCACCCCCCTTATTTTAACTTTGAATATTAAGAAAAACATGCATGGCTATCATTACCGTTTCTGTTTACATATGGCCGCCGCTTCAGCTGTTTGGATAGTGGAGTTGACCAAAGTTGACAGCTGCTGCTGATGGCGAATTTAAAGTCAAAGAAAGGGACGAAAAGATTCCTCAAGACTGCATTTGCAGTTTTTTTTTTCATTTTTTAAGTGGTCTACTGATATCGGGCAGTTTTTTTTTTCCAGTTTTTTTATTCAAGCAAAAGCTTGATAAATACAAATGAAGTTGGAGTAGTGTTTTCAGTGTAAGGGTTAGTGTTGGGGTTGGGATTGATGTTGCTATTCTTTAGGGTTTAGTGTTGTTAGGGTTAGTGTTTTAGCTTTTTAAATTCACCGCCAACAGCAGCAGCTGATAGAGGAATCAGCCGAGTCATCAGCAGCTGAAGTGGCGGTCATATAGAAACAGAAAAGGTAATGATTGCCAAATACATTTCCCTGAATTCCTCTCATTTATCACCCGGTTTATTTTCAAAACTCCTCAAGTTCTGGTCAATGTGGTTACATTGGTTACATTTACCTTTTAAGTAATATTTTGGAAAAATGGGGGTTCTGTATACCATCAAATATGGTAGTATACCCATGCATATATGCAACGTTTTTTAATGTTTTCTATAAAAAAAATAATGTTACCAATAAAAATAATGACAGGCTAACACTGATTATTTTAATCTCATTTTATTTATATCCAAAATATCTGGTCCAGTATATGCATAGTTACCTTGAATTTTTAATTTCTTAGACTTGACATTCAGCAAGAGATCAAACATAACCCTTAAAACTACTCTCAATTCTGATCTCTCCAGCACCATGCATGTTTTGGTTTCTGTACTAGTAGTATCAGTAAATCAATTATCTTTTATTATTTAATTTTGGTTGAGTTCCTGTAGCTCAGTTAAGAGCAGCTGGGCATTTACCTTGCATCCCTAAGCAAAAGGGACGCGAGTTCGAGTCTCACTGGGAGCTTAGTCTTTATTTCCAATCCACACAGTTTACTCACTGTCGTAAGTAGAGAGTCTGAGTTAAATTGTGATACTAAGTGACTAAAGATTAAGATGAAGGAAAATGGTAGTCAAAATTAATAGTTTGAAATACTTCATCTAATAAAGATTAAAGTAACCGGCCTGGTTAGTCACTAAATAGAAATCGTCACATGAAGAATGTAATTTGGCAGCATGCTGTGTTGGGGGGGATCAATAAAAAAATTGAAAAACGGGGTGATCAATGAATAAGTTACTTCTGTTGCCATTTGTTGGGAAGAGTTCACTAAAAAAAGTCTGCATTTCCAAAAAAAACAAGCATGTGAATGCTGCCAGACACAAAATGAGGAATCAATTTAGCATAAACTTACATTGCAAATTGAACCCCCACTAAAAACATATTTAGCTGCGGGGTGGGGGTGGATTTTCTGAAAAAACAAAAACGTTTTTTCTTGACATAATGTTTAAATTTTCAGCCCTCTAGCTCCATTGGTGTAGCCTGAACACGTGATAAATACATAGCCAGCCAGCCAGCCAGACAAACAGACCAACTTGAAAACTATGTTGACAGTTTTTTTTGACAGTTTCTAATAAAAGATAATTCCATTTATATCACTTAGGAGGGAGGATATTCTACGCAACCTTATAAACTGTATGTCCTACGGTTAAGCTCTTTATGCAGATAGGTCATATTCTTCTTCATCCTCTTTGCAAACTGTGATTTCTCTTGTAATTTATGTCGAGTTTATACAACAGAAAAACTTGGTGGTTTTTGGCTTGACCTCTTATGTATTTCATATCCACACCCATGCAATCATATGTACCAATAAGTCACCTATAATTACCAATATTGATTGGTACCTGAGGTCATCACTAACTGATTTAGTGTGACAGAGAAGAACAACTGATTGACTGGCCAACACCCAATATTTAAGTATATGAGAAAACTGTCTGCTACAAGTGGCATTTATCTAATAAGAAGAAGAATAATTTAAATAATAACTTTAGCACTGATGCCAATTTCCATTGATTTTCAGTTGAATAAAATAAAAGGAACAGACCAGTGTTTCCCAATCTGGGGTCCTAGCAATTCGTTTCAGGGGTTTCTGCGATTCGTCTCAGGAAAAAAGATTTATAATAATAACACAAAAAAAGATTTATAATAATAACACAAAGATTATTATGATAAAATTAATAGCTTTTGAGTTTCAGACGTTTTTATCGATATGTGTCGCTTTCTGCCAAAAGTCTGTGGTAGATTTTATAAAAAAAGTATACAAAACAAATTTAATTTAAACTTCATCTGCCTTTGAATAGCACTATGGAAGATTTAAGGGGTGCTGGCCAATTCGACTTGTCATCAAAAGGGTGCCGGACTAACAGAAGCTTGGGAAACACTGGAATAGACTATAGACTAGTGGTTCTCAAACTTTATTTTATGTATATTGACTTATGTGGCACACCAACTGTAAAAATGAAATTAGTTAGACAGTTTTCCCTTCCATCATATATACAAGGTCTGTTCAGTCATTTAATATTAATGAAACAATAGCCTACCTAGGGCAATGTCATCTCAGATGCTTTCAAAGTTATCCCTTTGGGACCATACACACTTATCCCAGTTTTCCTTCTACATTTCAAAATAATTTGCAAAGTCCTTTTTAAGGTTTCACCATCAGCTGCCTCATCATCAAGACCATACACAAACTATGCCACAGTGTAGGACTGAACACATTGAGGGGGCCCACAAATAAATAGCAATATGAACTTAATCACTATTCCCTTGGGAAAAAGATGAATCATAAAATAATTACTTGATACTAAATGTATCAAGTAATTATTTTATGATTGATCTTTTTTATAAAATAGTATTTTTATTCACATACTAAATGTATGTGAATAAAAATATTATTTTATAGATAAAATACTTCTACTTAGTTTATACTATGAGATGTGTTATTTTAACATTTGTAAATAACTGTTATTACTATCTTTATAATTTATTGTATATTACTTAGACTTTTTACATTGACTAATTATGGACTTTTGAAATTTAAAAAATAACCTTTTGTTTTTTCTCTTTCTGTTACATTTTTAAAAAATGTCTGCTTATGTTTCAATATAAATTTCTCTATCAATAAACTATTTTTACTAGGTTTATGTTTCAATATAAACTTACTGTAAGCTTGGTTTAATAACAGATATTAACAGATTAAAAATGCAAACAGAAGATGTACTTACAGGTCCTTTATTCAAATATTCACAATGACTGCGGTCAGTGACAGCCACGTGTGTCCTCTCCGATCTACTAATCAACACAATACAATAATGGCTGCTCGTTGACCAGAATGTAAAACATCACCCCCTAGCGGAAGTCTTCTGCCTAAGGGGAATAATTCATGATACTTACTTAACACTTACTATTCAGATCTCGTATAATTTTAATATGGTGGGACCCAAAATTATGGTTGGCGTAGGACCCATTGCCCTGCTCATCATGTTCACCTTAATCTCCTTTGCAGTCTTTTCTACTAAATTGAAGGCCAGTTGTTGAGAAGAAACATTTATTTAGGCAATACAGAAATATTTTCTCTTCTCTTTCTTTTAATAATCAAACAACAGAAGAAACAAAAAAAATGAAATGCTTGCAGATCATTTGTGGAGTTAGGCAATTCTTTGTTGCACGAACACATTTGTTGCCGAACAGTTCAATCATCCGAGAAGAATAAGAGATTGAGAATAGCACTGGAAGATAAGGTGATTGAAAGAATCAGCACACATGCCAGACTTTAATAACCTCCTCAGTAGGCCTAGCATAGAATTGATCACCATATGGGAGCCTTTAATTAAGAAAGAAAGGAGATCAAGACTTAATTCCTTCTGATTATATTATGGGTAGTACAAAAGTCTTATACTCTGGTTCAGTGGAAGAGGCAGGCAAGCGACAATGCTAGGACTAATTAACTAGGAAGAATTAACTGATACGAGATATCCTCTGGCATGGACAGCGGAATGAGAACAATCTACACACATTGATTGAATAAAGGGTTCAGTTCAAAATTAGGTTACCAACTATGACTGACTCCTTAAGAATGCTGGAGGGTACAATAGTCCCAGTAAATCAATGTATAATTATGATAATTCTTCATCTCGGGAATTCAGACAAAAATAACAAAAGAAGTTCTAATTTTCTGTTTAAAAATGAGAGAAAGTAAAAGGCAAATAACAACTAAGTCTTCTCCTCCAACAGAGGGGTAGCTGAGGATTTTGGTGCCCGTGGGGAATTGGTTCCCGGGGGGCTTGGCTCATTGAGGGTCCACTTGTTATGATATCTAAAGGTTATCCCGAGGTCAGACAGCTGTGCGGAAATGTAAGTGACCCTGGTCACCTTAGGAAATAGGTTTCCAAAACAGGAAATGGGGACCGGTGATTGATACCGCGTAGGCGTTAGAGAAACTATAAAGTAGAACCGAACACAGAATGAGGGCGGACAGAAATCACGACACTCAAAGAAGAGACAGACATCAGCGGACGAGACTGCTGTCCCTGTTGGGGACAGACTGGCGGTTCTCCTTATCATCTCTCTCCCACTCTTCACTCTCCAGCCGACAAAGATGTATGTTGTGTAATAAAAATGTGTCCAGATATTTTTATAAGCAAGTCTTTGAGTTTCCTTTCTATCCAAGTCCAGGACACTCCACTATAGAACACACTTCCAACATTTAGTGAGATTTGTCAGTAGAAATGCAGTAGATGAACTACTATTTGTAAAGCTTTTGGGTGGCCCCCAGAGTGGCATTTTCAACTACCCCCACTCCACCTCTGTCCACCAATAACAACACTGCTCAGAATACAAATCTGGAAAGCCTTCATTGTATATACAGTAGAAGTGCCAGGGATTGACCTAGAAATGTTTCTCTCCTATCCAAATCCCAATTGGCAGGAGATGATGATGGATTACTCCTGCATTTATTTGATTCGACTGTTGAGAAAATTTTTAAAAAAACAGATCTGGTTAGTCACTCAATAGAAACCGTCACGTGACCAACGTCCTTTGGCAGGGTGCCGTGTTGCGGGTGATCAATTAAAAAATTGGAAAAAGAGGTAATCAATGAATAAGTTACTGCTCTCACCTTTTGTTGGGCGTTGATACCAAAGATGTCTGAATTTTCAAAAGACAAGTTGAACACTGCCAGACACAAACTAAGAGACCAAATTAACATAAACTTACATTGTAAATTGAAATTTAAGGGGGGCTTTAAAAATACAAATGAACTGTTTTTTCTAGACATAATAAGGAGTAGATGTTTAAATTTTCAGCCCTCTAACGTCATTGGTGTGGCCTGTATGTGCGATATAGCCATAGCCAGCCAGACCAATTTAAAAACTGAAGAAACCTATGTTGATGTTGACAGTTTTGGTTGACGGTTTCTAATTTCACAGAAAAACTCAACTAAACGTATTCACTCTGATTGCCTCAGAGAAAAGCTGAGAATTTGTTCAGACTAACACACTTAAGTTTTATTTATCTATTGAATGCTTGGTAAAACTTGATTTCTTTATTTGATAAAATTGTTGACTTTCTAGTCTGTGTAACTATCCTCCAGGGAAATTTGAAATACTTTAACTAAGGTCCTCTGAATGGAGCTGTGACAAGTTTTCAGCATTTGTTCTCGTTTCCCAATAGTATAAGTGAGAATTCCCAGAAGAATATAAGAAACTTCAATACTGAGGTATTTTAGAACTGTTTAGTCTGAACAAGTGTCTCGATCCTCCTGTGACCTGTCTCATAGTTGAAGTAGTTTTGCATTACCCTCTGGTACTAGTGGTCAGTATGGACAAAATATTCATGAAGGTGAGGAATCTAACCACCCAGAAAATGTGTAACAGGCATCAGAACATACATTTTTACTTTTAGACAGGGGCATAGCAAGAGATTTCGGGACCCAGGGGGACTTGGTTCCTTGTGCCCACCTCCAACATTTAGTGCTAGTTCCCATACCTGGGACTTTCAAAAGCCTGGTGTTTGTGAGCTTGTTCAGTAGGCAGACCTTTCAAAAGCCTAGCTAGAGATTTAAGGCCTGGGCAGGGCACCTTGAGGGTCTCGCTCCAACATTTAGAGAGATTTGTTATTGGATAATGTTATTAGAAATGCAGTAGGTCCCTCTTTTTTATAAACTAAAGATCTTACCTACAGAAATATTTTTTTATGATCTGCTTATTCCATTACTTGTCATGTAAGCCAATTATTCACGAATAACTGTTAATGGGAGATGTTCAGAGGGGTTTATGTTTCACACAGAATTAGATCT
>VCCN01004568.1:7451149-7462336 GCA_006491835.1 Architeuthis dux | reverse complement strand
CACAAACAACAATAAGGAGTTCAATTGTCCGAAGAACTATTTAAATAAAAATGTATTATGTTTCTGATCTGAAAAGAAATCTTATCAAATATGAGGGTCTGATATGATAACAATTTAAATGCAGCTGTCCTCTCTGCAAAAATCAGAGTGACTGGAGAGTCTAATCCAATGGTTCACAAACTTTTTCAAATCACGGTGCCTTTAGTGTATGAGGATTCTTTCACGGTGCCCCAACTCAAAACATACTGATCAATTACATTTAAATTCATGTGGTTAGGTTAGTTGGGTAAAAGATAATTAATCATGTAATTTAAATTCATAAATAAGTTATGTATTTTTTTCCTCTTTTAATAATCATAATTACTTGTGGGATGGGTGAGCCCGTTGTTCACCTCACAGTTTTTTCAAATCTTGCTATCAATCTAGAGACAGCCGCCATCATTTCCTGTTCCATGTCGATTTTTGCAAGATAATTGCTTTTTATTACATTTTTATCAACACTAGATGGACAGTGTGATTCACGATGGGCCAGTTAGATGTTGCTTCCTATCATCGTGACATTGCATCAGCATATTGAATTACGATTGCATTAAATTATTAAAATTTTCAAATATCCTGCAGCGCCATTGGGCACCACGGTGCACTCTTTAGGAGTGGTCTAGTCCAGTGGTTCCCGGGGTGGCGGGGTTAGTCCAAGGGGTGAATAAGGCTATCAGGTAAAAATAAAAGTCTAGTCTAGAAATATGGTTTTCTGCACTTCTATCTATCAAGTCGAAGGCTCGGAATAAGCTCCAAGTTGAGAATAATGTGCTCTCTCACTAATAGACTCACACATCAAAGAATTAGTAGCTGAAAAATAAGAACAGGGATTACATTGATGTGTATATCAGTTACGATAGCAGAATCTTATTTTTTTTGTAATAAATCTGAATTTCAAAGTGTTCCTAATTATTTTCACTTGCTTTCTTTTAGTAACAAATACACAGCAGCAGCTGTACAATTAGAAAATTAAACTAATTCTTAGTATGAAACTGTCTAATTATACATAAAATAAAGTTATTTGAAATTATTCTCTGTTAGAACTTAAGGGATGGAATACTAGTAATCTTATTGACAAAAGTGGGCAATGACTCGAAAAGGTTGGGAACCACTGGTCTAATCTGTTTAGCAACAGTAAGTTGGTTGAGCTGCATGACTAAATAAAAGAAAAAAAATCTTAAATGCTGTGGTTGGTAATAAAACAGAGGCCGTCCTCTTTACAAAAATAGTTGCTCAGTTGTCTAGTCAACTATGCCAATAGTGATCTGGTTGAGTTGGTATCAATGATTACTAATTATAATTGACCATTGAACCAATAAGACAGATTAGTTTGACAGCCGCCATATTTGCTGACAGGCTCTACCCTGTAAACCTTTGATCACGTCAACTCTTAATATATTATTTGTTCACAAATTTTCCCCTTCAACACTTTTATTTGCTATTTTCTTTCTTGCGTTTATCCAATCACAACATTTGCTGACATCTCCTTCCAGCTACGGGGCTCGTTGTTCTTACCCATGTCATATGTTGAATATGTACAGTTTTGTAAACATACAGGGTGGGTGAAAAGAAACTCCCAATTAGAAATTGGTAATAACTTGTTTATTTATTGGTCGATTGTAGTCAAACTAGTTTTACTTTTGACTATGCAATGGTAGGATTTGCCTGCTGTGTTAAAATATAGGCACTCGCGTCGTCCACCAATTTCGGTATGGTCTCAATAGACATTTGCAGGAAGTCCGGCAGTATGTTGGCCATAACATGTTGAATATGCTCCTCCTGTTGATCCAGAGTTTGTGGTTTGGTGGGGTACACCTCCTTCGACAACCCCACAGGAGGAAGTCAGAGGGTGTGAGGTCAGTGCTTTGTGTGCATGTGCATGCCTATATATATATATATATATATATTCAACGGTGAATTTGGTAATTTTGGTAGCAAATTCATAAAATTTAATTATATATGAAGAAGAGGTATTATTTACTATTTTTCATGATGTCTTATCGTTTAGGAAATTATAATCTTGAGGAATAGTAAAAACAAAAAATCATTATCGTAAATTTTACTTTTGCAAAATTGTATGTATATATAGACAGGAGTAAGGCCTCTGAGAGGAATCTTATAAGGTGATGCACAGCTGTTTGGAGGACTCCCCCACCCCCACCTGACATACATATGCACAAATACCCTCGTCCTTTGACCATCCTGCTATGGTAGCTCTACCCAAGAAACTCTCGTGCCTCTCTTGGCCATCTGGGCCCCGGTGTGATGCATTTGGTGACATCTCCTCAAATCTACAGGCCTTGTTACTTTATATATAGTGTAAGCTTGGTTTAATGATAGATATTGACAGATTAAGAAAGCACACAGAAGAGGTCCTTACAGGGATCCTTTATTTATATATTGACCGCTGTCAACCAAACACGTGCGTCTCTCCCAAGCTCTTTATTCTACTGATGAACACCATCAGTAATGGCTGCTCATTGACCAGAAGGTAAAACAGCGTCCCCTAGCGGAAGTCTTCTGCCTAAGGGGAATAACTCATGATACTTACTTAACATATAGGTTTCCTCATTTAATAATCATAATTACGAATGGGATGGGTGAGCCTGTTGTTCAGCACACAGTTTTTCAAATCTTGGAATCAAACTATAGACAGCCACCCACATTTCCAGTTCCATGTCTATTTTTGCAAGATAATTGCTTTTTGTTACATTTCTTTCAACACTAGATGGACAGTGTGATTCACACCATGCCAGTTATATGTTCCTTCCTATCATCGTGACATTGCATCAACACATTGAATTACGATTACATTGAATTATGATCTCAAATCTACGGTTGCTTTTAACCGTGTCGTATGTTGAACATGTTCATTTTTGCAAATATTGACCCATACAGATTTTTCTGTCTATCCTACCCAGGTAGATACCTACAGCAGTGGATCTTAAGGCACATTTTCCATATGTCATATGTGCCTGCTTTTTCCTTCTTTTTATATGTTATTGTGTTGTGTTTTTTTCTTTCTTTGCTTCGCTTCCAGGGAATCTATTTGCAAGAAAAAAAAACCGAGCAGATTTCTTTCTTATAAATTTATTTTTATGCTGAATCAAGATTTCTCAGAGATCTTAAAAGAAACACATTGATATCAGAAACAGACAAAATCTGTCTGGTTAGTCATTCAATAGAAACCGTCATACAACCAATGTCTTTTAGCAGCCTAGCGTGTTGGGGGTGATCAATTGAAAAAATTGTGGTGAACAATGAATAAGTTACTTCTCTCGCCTTTTGGGGGGTGGTGATTATAAAAAAGTCTGAATTTAAAAAAAGAAACAAGCTTGAATGTTGTCAGACACAAACTAAGGGATCAATTTAGCATAAACTTACATTGCAAATTGAACCCCTTACTAAAAACCTATTCGACATAATAAGAAGTAAACGTTTAAATTTTCAACCCTCTAGCTCCATTGCTGTGGCCTGTACATACAACACATAGATAGATAGATAGCCAGCCAGAATAGCTAAAAAACTGAAGAAACCTATGTTGACAGTTTTGGTTGACGGTTTCTGACATGTTCCCCTATCATCATCCTCATCTACTTGTTATTCCCGTCATAATGTTTGAGGTTTCTAAAAAACATTCCTATGGCTACATCTTCTTCTTATAAGGCTTTCTGGGGTTTCTGCTGAGATTCTCTTCTGCTTAACTTAAGTTTTGCCAAAATCTACAGACAATAAAATTGACAGGTAAGATTCCATCTTGAATCCTATTCATCCTCTCAAGCTGATGGTCTATAGATAATAGTTATATCTACAGTTTTCCCAAAAGAGAAGCTATCCTCTGAAATTGTTTTATTTCTACATGAAAATGCAAGATTCAAGACTAATTTTGATTTAATCTTTATTATTATTGGATGAAATATTATAACACACTACTATTTTTTATTAAATTTGACGAGTTTTTACCTTCATTCAAATTTTAGTTGTTTTTAAGTTGTATAAACATAACTAAAATTAGGATAAAGGTAAAAACTAGTCAAATTTAATAAAATTTTGATTTCTTTTCACACAGTTATTAACTGAATTTTGATCTGAAATTGTCACTGTATAATGTTGAATCTATGCAATTTATGAAGGAGTATTTGTTGGGTGTATTAATAAGGAAGGAGATTGTGTTGAAAAATAAATATTTCTTGTGTAAAATAAATGCTTTCTTTCATCATTAGGCTATGTACTTATTGAAGAACCTACTTGAAGATGTACATATATGCATATATATGAATTCAGTTTGCAATAAGGAAAGGAAGCATTAATTGTATGTAATTAAAATTTAATTGTAAATAAAATTTAGCATTTGCCACTCACACATGATAATGTAAACCATTATTACTTATATTGTTTCATTTAAACTTACCACTTGATAAAGCCGAACGGTGAAACATGTTAGTGGAATAAATCTTAATTTACATTCAATTAATGTTTTCTCTGCTTATTGTCAACTAAATTCATACTGTTATATTGTATCTCCTAACTGAGTATACATATATATATGTATGTCTATATGTATATATATATATATGCATGCTATATATATTTTCATTGTTGAAGTTTTTAAAATCTTTCTAAATTTTATTTCCTTCTGAGAATTGGGTGTATAATGGAGATGACAAAGCATTCTTATGTATTTAATCTTCATTAATTTAAGTATACGTCCTTTAGAGATGTGATTATATCATCATTTTTGAAAATTAAATAATCTGCAATGAAAATAATAAAATGTTCGAATGATTTTAACAATTCTAGATAATATCACTTACAAAGAGAAGGGAAAAACACCCTGCCACATCCTGATGGTGAAAACACAGGCATCAGCCGTTTACCAAATCAGTTTGAAAAAAGTTACTAAAAACAAACAGTTTAATTGACAGATACAAGAAATGAGGATCGCTTCAAGATATTCGAGAAAATAATATAATTTGCTTGTCTGATAAATGCCCAAAAAGCGGGAAATGCATTCGTCAGCACAAAAGAGTTTTTGTTCAATGAATTCGTTGATGTTTTGTGTTTTTGTTTCTTTCCCCTTTTTGATTGTTTCGATTATTTCTTGTCCGTTGCCACTTCCTTAATGTATAGAGCAAACAGACGTAATGCCAGGGTAAATCATTTCCTACTTCTCAAGGATCTTTTTTTCTTCTCTACTCTTTGTTTTTGTTTCCAGTATTTCATTTTCTGTTTGCCCATCTCTATTTGTTCTGTGTAGAAATCTTGATTTAAGCTGAGGAAAATTGATTTTCATTTGTTTATCACTATTATTCTCCGTGCGTTTTTTGTCTCTTGACACCAAATTGTTTCTTTCTCTCATGACTTTGGAGCAGGGCCTCCAAGAGGAATTTTCTCAGCTGTTTTTTGCCCCCCAGTCACCCCCACACACTGAACAGACACCCTCGTCCTTTAACCATCCTGTCTTCATTGGCTATATCCCTTTTAGCACGCCATACTATATACACCGGCTGATTAAACAATAGACAACTTATTTTATTAATGGACATATCGTATCGACTTAGAAGTTTCGATTCATTCTGCCCAAGAAACTCCCAGGCCCCCCTTCCCGAATTCAGAGTTGTCCTTCTCATAACTTCAGACAATGAAAGAAACCCAAAGGATATGTTTCTACCAGAAATGTTGAGTTAAAAACAACAAAGAAAAAAGACTATAGTTAGAAAAATCTATAGAATAATGTAAGAAATTTGTCTCATGTGTTCAGACAATAAAGGAAGGCTGAAGAATATAGGGGCTGAAATGTTGTTAAAAACAACAAAGATAAAGATAATAGACCAAAGAGCAGGGCCTCTGAGAGGAACTTAAGATAAGATGGTGCAAAGCTGTTTTCTACCCTATACACTGCACAAACACCCTCGTTTTTTAGCCATCCTGCTTTCATGTGCTATAACCCTTTTAGCATGCCATACTATATTTACTGGCCGGTAAACAATAGTCGACCTATTTTATTAATGAACATATCATATCAACTTAGAAGCTTAACTCTCGGGCCCCCTTTGGCACTCTGGGCCCCTGTGTGGTGCACCGGATACATCCCTCCCTCACGCTTGGAGGCCCTGCGTAGGAGTCAGTTACTTTTTTTTATTCATCTAATTTACTTCTGTCAACATTAGTTTGTCTGTCTGACTGTCTGCCCATCTATCTGTCTGTCCATACAATATCTCCAAAAGTTCTCAATTAATTTCAATGACATTTTGTGGAAAGGAAGAATTGACTAAATTTTGCAGGTGGATCCAGGATGTATTTACAGTTACATCCCCTGCATCGTAGTTATATATGAACTGATTTATTTATTTGTTCTGGAGAAATCTTGTTTTAAGATTTTTTAAAATTTGATTCTTGTTTATTTTTAATTAAATTTGACTGCTTTTTTACCTTCATCTTAATTTCAATTGTTTTGATATACAGCTTTCAGTTCTGGCCATTGTTTCTACGGCAACGAATAAGAGCACAATCGGATAATAAAGAGTAAGTTGTATATCAAAACAACTGAAATTAAGATGAAGGTAAAAAACTAGTCAAATTTAATTAAAAATAATATGTTACGATTACTTCATCCAATAACTCACACACACTCCCCTCAATGGGTAGGGAAAATGTTTTTTGTTTTTTGAAAATTACCCCCCAAATAGGTTTTTAGTGGGGGGTTCAATATGCCATTGAAGTTTATGCTAAATTGGTCACTAGTTTGTGCCCGCATGTTTTTTGAAAATTGAGAACTTTTTTATTGATCACATCCCAACTTTTTAATTGATCACCCCTAACACAACATATATAGGTGGTGGTTATTCATAATTTCCCTTGGAATGCTAGTTTCCTTTTGTTTAAATATTCACACATTCAGTTAGTGATCTCATTTCTGACAATATTACCAGGTTGAATCAGAATAAGAATATTATAAAATTGTCAAAAAGTCACCGATTTCCATTTAGCATTTTGAACATGAACTCTCCCATGTATGTGTATGTTGCATCTGGTGGTCTTTTATTACTTTAGAAAAGATGTCATTTGTAAAGACCATGAGATGCAACATGCACCAGATGAAGGCTGTAGAATATATCAGCCAAATCATTGTGTTCAAAGCAACAAAGATAAAGGCAGTAATTAGAAAAATATAGAGAATAAATTGTCTAATAGTGTATAGCCCATGTAAATGCTGATGTACCAGAAAATAGTTGTTGCTGATCTTCACAACCATTTTGTGCTTTAATAGATAAAATGTTATCCTTGAAGCTTCGGGGTTCCTATTTGTCCAGGTGAACATTTCAACTCTCAAAGGTCAGTAAGGTCAATGGTGTATTTACAGAAGTGGTTAGTTTGATGAAGAATTGGTAGGTAGTGCCATCGGTTCTGAGAATAAGCTAACAGAAGAAGATCCAATGAGTTGCCTCTGGCAACAAGCTTCTTTTATGACACCTACAAATCAATTGATCTATCTTTCACCCTGATCTGTTTATTGATCTATCTCTCGCTTATCCAGGAACTGGCTATACATTTAACTCTAATGTCTTTGACGACCTCAATATCCCTTGTTCTAAGCCGGTCGCTTTCAAACTGTGTGACACAGCACAATAGTGTGCTACAACAATCTCTGAGAGTGCCACCTGCAAACATGAACTTTGTGCCTTGAACATATCCAGTGTGGGTATTATATTATTATGTAGCTTCCACTTCCACCACAGAGATGCCAGTCTAGTGGTTTTATCACTAGATTTTGTAAGATCTGAATCTTTTTAGTGACAGATGAAAGGAAAAAAGTGGGAAATGAGTACATATATCAGTGTGCTTATATAACAAATGTATTCATCGACTACTGAAATGTTTTTGTCTAACTCATTTCATTTTTACAGTTGGTGTTATTACATCTTTGTGTTCTGAGTTATTTTCTATTAGCTGTATTAGTTAGAATGCGTTTGGTTAGAACCGTATTTAGCTGTGTTTAGAAAAGAAGAGAGAAACAAAGACACAATGTATTCAGGTCAGTAGCCGCTGATCAAAGAGGCTCTTCACAGCTCCCAATTCCGGGCTTCGGAAACAAGGTTCCTTGTGGGTCCTGTTGGGTAGCTTCCACTTTGACTTGTTTATTGACATTAAACATACATATATATATATATATATATATATATATATATATATATATATATATATATATATATCACAGGTGTGCTGTGTAAGTCAAATATATTTCTTAGTGCGCCATCATACAATAAAGATTGGAAACCACTGTTCTTAGCAAGGAGGATGTTATTATAAGAATCCTTTAACAGATGATTTCTCAGCCTCTCTGCTTCTATTTGATATTTTTTGTACTGTTATTCATAACTGACTGACTTACAAATGTTATGAAATGAGAATTTGTCTCCTTTTACTCAACATTGGAACTTTCTTCTCCAGTATTTCTTTTCTATGCCAAACCGAAGATATTTCGATACATATATACTCCATCGGTAAATAGGATAGTTAGGTAGACGAGAAATAGAGGCCGTGAAATAGATAATCAATGAGCATACAAAAAGATGCCCTATAGACATGAGAGAGATTAGCAAATTTAGATATAAATCAAAGATGGCTGACGGATACAGGTACAATTCGATGTAGATTGATCAATAGAAAGATTTCCCTTGTCATTGACATTCTAGAATGTTGCTACATATTCAAGCATACATAGATATCTTAATGCAGGGTTATTCAAAGTACGGGTCCCGACCCATTATGGTTCGCAAGGTCCTGCTCACTGGGTCGCAGGTTCACAATAAATAAATAAATAAATAGTATGTGAGAAAAATATTGGTGACAATGAAATAATTAAGATTTGAATACATCTAATAATCTTATTATTACCTTTCTCATCATTAATTTAATTGTTAAACTATTAAATCATAAGAGTAATAGTAGCTTATATATCATATACACTGGTTTAAATACTGTTGCTGGGTTTAGGTTATTCATGTGTTCAGACATTTATATATATCTATGTATGTATCCTGATTTTGCTCAGCACTAACTGTTCATAGTAGAAATGGATATTTTGCACACACACTCTCCTCAATGAGTAAAAATGTTTGTTTTTTAAAAATTACCCCCATAATAAGTTTTTAGAGGGGGTTCAATATGCAATATGTAAGTTTATGTTAAATTGGTCACTAGTTTGTTCCCGCTTGTTTTTTTAAAATTCAGACCTTTTTTAGTGATCACAGCCTAACTTTTTAATTGATCACTCCCAACACAGCATATATGAATGCAAGTTATTATTATGTTTCTGTACATGGACGATGAGGGTACTAGTACTATGCATTTGTACATGATATATGTTGGTGGGTTGTGAGATTATTGCATAGAATTAAACTGGGTTGTGGTTATAAAGCTTTAAAGAACCCAGTTTTAATGCATACATAAAGACACACAAGTCAAATCGAAGTCATGCACCAAACATCAAACGAGAATGGCAGATACCCAAAATAAACAAAATGACTTAGTACACTTATCCCCTACCATTCACAGGGGGTTGGGATGCCAGGAGAGTGCGAATATGCTAAATCCACAAATAATATTTGCTGATCCCCAAACCTATCTGTCCCACAAAAACATAAATCTTGTACCATAAACCTTTTGATGAACAAACACTTTACCATTCCCAAATTGTAAATGTACAAATGTGGAAAAGAAAGATTGAGAAAAGTGTGTTATGTCTCAAACATTTATTATCATGAAGATAAATATTTATGCATTTCATCGTTGTGAACAACAACATCATCAGAAGAAATTAAAAAATAGCAGACACATGCGGCCATCCGTGCTGGGAAGTAGTCCTTACTGAATGACACCAACACATACAAGGAGACTAACAAGGCACTCATTGACAAAGAAACTAACAATTTCAAATTGTCTAATCAAATCTACCAAATCTTCTGTCGGATTCCCTTACATCCACACAACAAACAAATGTACAAATAATAAATAAAAGCATCTAGTAAAAAAATATACAGTTAATTAACGAAAAGCATAAATTTCATTAAACTACAGTACAGTGAATTGGAAAAAAGAATCTAAACAAGTTTTCAACCACGATTATCTCCGGATTTATATCGTCTACATAAATCATTTTTAGTTGATAATGTTCTACACTCTTTCTTCTTAATAATAACACAAAGATTATTACGAAAAAATTGATAGGTTACAAGTTTCTGATGTTTTTATCGACATACGTTACTTTTTATCAAAAGTCTGTGGTAGTTGCTATATTATAAATATATATGCATTTATGATTTCCTAAACTTTTAATTTTTTGTTTATACTGTACAGTGTATTTTCCATGATGCAGTTTTGCATGGTATGCCACAAAACTCCCCAAAATATTCCCATTAAAATACCCTGAACTGTGAATTATCAAAACTGCGAATGGCAAGATATAACTCTATTGTCATATTTATTAAAAGAACTTATATATTTCATCAAAATTTCATCTAATAAAGTTATTGAATTTGTTTTTATCTATAAATAATTATTAATTGCTTTTGTGACTTGAATCTAAATTTATTTTTTCTTCTTTTTCAGGTAAGTTTCAAGTTTCAACAATCTGGTAACGTACTTTTTAAAATTTATCTTTATTAGATAAATTATTGCCAACCATTATCATGAATTTTTATGCTACTATTATATATTTACTCACTGCCAAAGGGAAGCTGACCTAAGTATAGTTGCGATAAAAAGCAACAAAAATTGAGATGATGGTAAATATGTAGTAGCATAAAAATTAATCATAATAGTAATCTACTTTTTCAGCTTTTGTCCCTCTTTTCTCTACATCTGTGACTCGACTTCTTCAGAAATGTTCTCATTTTGTTCTTAGATATTTTAGGAATTGGTCACTTAAAAAAAAAATGATTTCCCAAACTTGAAATTCAAACATAAATTTTTTATTTGTAGTATTCATTCTCATGAAATAAAAGACATTATATTCAAGTTCACTGTCAATCACTTGTGTGTGTTTGCATGTACACCGTGAAACCAACTGTACATGAACCAATAAACATGTTTCTACTATATATATGTAAATATGTGGTAAAACATGGCTCATATAGAGTTTAAACA
>VCCN01004568.1:7342113-7358245 GCA_006491835.1 Architeuthis dux | reverse complement strand
ATATATATACACACACGGTGAGATGTTCATATGCATATATGCATATATAGATGTACCTATTTATGTGGAAACATGCACTCTAATTCACGGTAGGTGCATAAGTTGTGTGGAAATCATGGAAGTCTTGACCTAAAACGATGTTCTAAACCCAACGGTATAAAAAGCAGGGAACAAAAAGGTCTAAAAAAAAATCTCCTGCGACAAGCGGTTGCAACGGGAAGAAATTAGCTGCAGGAAGAAAAGAAAATCAAAAGAAAAAGAAAACAAGAAGAACAGACAGATTCTTGGGGAGCCAATGTAATGGGTTGGTCGGGTGGAATTTGAAACCAAATCTGTCGGAATTCTATATGTTTGTAAGATGGGTCCAATCACTGTTACTGCCTAAACCAGTGTATGGCCCATGGTCTATATATTACCAGGAAGAGAAAGAGCACCAGAAATTGGTAAAAAAAATCAATACGTTTCGCAGCCCACTCTATTTTCTCTAATATTTCATGACTGATACCATTTTTGTCACTATCATTGTTATCATCACTACCACTATGATGGCTGCTACCATCAGTATACTTTGCATACAGTACATAACCTTATCTACGGTATATTGTGGTACAATAACTAGTTTTTTTTAGTATATTTTTATCGATTAGTCACTCAAAGGAATCCAGTAGATTGTTTCTGTTATATTATGGACAACGTTAATAATGTTTGTTTTTTTATTTTACTGAAAAACAAAGATGGTAATGTTTGAAATCATCTTTTAGAATTACCTGAGACTTATTATTACTGTTTAATTGGGGAATCAAATGATTGAATATAATCTTATCAGATGGCTAATTAGAAGCCATCAACCAAAACTGTCAACATAGGTTTCTTCAGTTTTCAAGTTGGTCTGGCTGGCTGGCTATATATGTATCACATGTACAGGCCGCACTGATAGAGCTAGAGGACTAAAAATTTAAATAATTACTCTTTATTATGCCTAGAAAATAAACCTTTTTTTGTTTTTTGAAAATTCCCCCATAGTAGGTTTTTATTGGGAGGTTCATTTTGCAATGCAAATTTATGCTAAATTGATCACTAGTTTGTGTCCAGCAGCATTCATGCTTGTTTATAAAAATTCAGACTTTTTTAGTGATCACTGCCCAACAAAATGCAAGAGAAGTAAGCCGCACTAACATTTATTTTTGGTTTTTGAGAATTCACCCCAAAAACTAGTTTGTTGAGGTGGCTCAATTTACAATGTAATTTTATGCTAAATTGGTCCCTTATTTTGTGTCCAGCAGCATCCAGGCATGTTTGTTGAAAAATTCATTTTAGTGATCCAACAATAGGTGAGAGAAGTAACTTATTCATTGATCACCCGTTTTTTCCAATTTTTTAATTGATCACCACCAACAAGGCATGCTGCCAAAAGATGTTGGTCACGTGACGATTTCTCTTGTGTGTCTAAACAAACCTGTTTCTTTTTTTTATATCTTAACAAAGATTTACCTGTTGATTAATGGAATTTGCATGTTTGAACCATGCAAGAGATTTTGCTTTTTGCTTTTCCCAAATTCAGAAATGCTTTTTTTCAAAATGAATCTCAGTAGAACAAACTATTCAGATTGTGATCTTGTTATTGTCCTCAAATTGTCTTTGTTAGATATTAATGATTTTTCTTACTTGTCTGCTAAGAAGATCACTGTTTGTAACCTGGCACAGACTTCCTGTGTTTTCAGATTGTTGACTTAACATAAGAACTACAAAACAATCGGTCACAGTGTTCGTTTTAAGGTTTGTTTGTTGTTTCCTGAACTATCCTGTTAATCATTACACTATGGTTATAATACTCATCATCATCATAACATTGTTATAATAATCATCATCATCAGCCATTATAAATCCACTGCTGGACAAAAGGCCTTTCCCATCTCCTTCGATGGTGACAGCGATTGGGCTAATCTATGCTATGTCCTATCAGCAAACCTTTCTATCTCATCCCTCCATCTTGTATCTGGTCTTTTCCTATTGTTTACTGTCTCATGGGCACCAATCGGTTAGCCTTTGACACCATTTTGTCATATCTTCTTGCTAGGTGACCAGCCCATCTCTATTTTTGTTGCTTAATTATTTGTATAATAATCTTCACTCTAGTCCTCTCTTATTTTGAAAAATTTAGGTTTTAAAAATAAATTTCCATTTGCATTACAGTAGATGTGGATACATTATGGAATTCATTAAAAACAGTTTTAATTATTTTGTTTTTCTTTTTGGCTGCACAGAGTTACAAAGAACTTCTGGTTACTTGGACCATAACTCCAGTTCACTATGTGTCGCTCATGAAATGACCTCTGCTTCTCAGAATAAGGTTCTCTCACAATGCTCATCTTGCACCAAAGCAAGACTTAAGCTCCAGATGAGACTTTGCACTGACAGTGGTCAGAGGTGACATCTCAGTAGTAGTACCCAACAAATTCCAATGTCTCATTCCATTTGATTTTAGTCAAACGTCAGCAGTTGACTTTGATTTCCTACTGTAACAAGAACAAAAACAAGAACAATCCTCATCAAAATTAGGGGTGTTAACCAATATGTAAAATCCGCATTCCCCTACCATGATTTGAACTCATAACCAAGTGATCGGTATTAACAAAAATTTATCATACATATTATTTCATTCTAGTAACTAAATATAAAAAAATATATATATCGATACAAAAGTTGCAGTAATCATGTTCAGTTGGAATAGATGTAGGAGTGGATTTTGACCTTTCAGCAGCCAGTCTTGTTTTCCTTTTTCTCTTACTTTTACAGCGGTTCTGCCTTTATCTTTAATAACCTATTAGAAACTTAATATTATGCATGCATTAAATGTGTATGTAAGGCAGCGCTCCAGTGTTGGTCAACAGTATTTGGAGGTGTGAGTGGCATAAGGGTTAACAGCACAGACAATTCCATTTTGCACTAATATCCTTTGGAAAGGCATAAATCCATCTCATCTCTTCCCAGCTATGGGTAAAACAACAGGGTAGCCTTGGGAGGCAACCAGTCTAAGAGAAAGAAAAACTCAGACATCAAAACCAGGAGCTGGAATTCCTAAGGCAGTTTGACATTGTCTTCAGCCTGGCAACTCCTGCAATGACACTGGTGCCAAGTTCTATCAGCCCTTGCCCTTTCCTTGGACAGCATCGGTTTGGGGAAAGAGGAGACTTTGCAAGTCCGGCCGCCTGTTTTCCATACAACCTTTACCCAGGCCTGCACCCTGGAGAGACAGAAAGCAAGACTTCCACTGAGACTGACCAATGCCACCACAGTGGTTGGTCAAATGCTAACCTAGGCAGATCACCTTTTGCCCCACTGACAAGGCTACGTCCATCTGACCTTCTAACTTCTGATTTGCACCTGACAATTAACAAAGGCAAAAGTTGGATGAGTGGTTGTCATTGACGTGGCCATATATAGAATAATGGAATATTCAGTGCTTAATTTCTAAGAAAGAATGTTTAGTCTAAAAACATCAAGCAATGACTTTACTAGTATACTATTTTAACCAAAAGAGGGGGTTTTATTGGATTCTCAGGTAAAGGAATTGCTTGATGTTTTAGACCAGGGGTCAGCAACCTTTTTGCCTCTGCGGGTCGGATCACGTATTAATAAGTGGATGGTAGGTCTGATAAATGCTATAAAAAGGCTTGATATGTGGGAATTTTCAATTTAAACATATATTTTGCCTCAAATCGATGAATAACGCATGCTAGAAAATCATTTGTGCTCAACCAAGAATGCCAATTAGTAATTAAAGAACTCAATTTAGCTGCAATTTATTTCAATCAAGGCATCTTCTGAATCTATTAAAAAAAAGACTCAAATAATCTTTAAAACATGAAAAGTAAGCATAGTATCCCAATATTTGCTTGCAGGCCGGTCAAAATCCTTTTGCAGGCCATAGGTTGCCTACCCTTGTTTTAGACTAAGCATTTGCTTGATGTTATGAATATAGTAAGAAAGCCGCATAAAAGCATGATACAACTGATCAGATGTTTGTCGATTCTCTTTATAATCAAACACGAAAAAAAGTGGGGCAATTGTTAACAAGCTCGTTTCAGAGTCTAATTTGCTAATATGACTTTGAATCTTTACCCAGTGCTCCACATGTGTGTCCTTGTGCCATAGCTTAGCTTATTAAATATCAATAGGCTGTTTGAAAGCAAAGTGAATGATACTATTCAGCTTATATTTGATGAAGAAACTGTTTCAGTAATGGATAGGGAGTGAAGCATAAAGATATTCGTTAAAGTAGTACAGCTGAACACAGATGTCGAGAAAAGAAGAAAGGCCAAAAAGTAAAATGAGGTGGAATTGAATTCGTTTTCGAGTGTCAGTGAGCGGAAGATTTTGTTAAGTGCTAGGAATGGTTGCTTCAGGCAACTCCCATGAGTTTTTTCAGATATTACAGTGCTTTAGATTTCTACCCCTAGGTATACCATTAACAAAGCAATGGGTATTTTACTAGCATTAATTAAAAATTAATACTTGGACTGTCTTGTATTGCTAAGAGCAATACAAAGACCAGGTATTAAGATAAATCCAATAAGAATAGAAACTTCATCTGAATATCTTTGGTCTTTTAAGCAACGTAATAACCATGTACAGATTTGATTTTGTCCATCTATCTCTGGCTATTGTTACACAAAGGAACCCCCAGGTTTTAATTTTCCACAGCAGCAGGAAGCCATTCTTGAATTTCTCAGTGCCTCTGATCCTGCAGCAAGCAGTGACACAGAAAACCAATAGTAATTTGTAATCTGGCACAAAGAGGTTATCAGAAAACAGATCTTCATCCTGACTTGAAGATAACGACTAATCCATGCCTGTATGATAGAAATATCAGTAGGATAAAATGGACAGATGTTAATAATTTAGGTATTGAGGATGTTACACACACACACACACACACACATATATATATTCAACAATATGGCTTGGCATTAATAAGAGTATTAGTTGGCATGTTCAAGGGTCACATCAGTGACACATGGTTGAATGAAAGCAAAACACTACATTAACTAGTTATGTGACAAGTACACATCATGATTATGTGGCTTTGACTGCTCTCCCATAATTTCCGTATCTGCCAAAAACTGTTACCTCCATTATCAACCGTGACAAGGACCAATGATAAAAACAAAATCAGTGTTGTTCAGTTGTAGTGTTAAACCATATAGCACTGCCAGGCTGATATATCAGACTCGATAACGTAGCCAAAAACACTACATGGTCGATATACCGGCCTAAAAAGGCCAGTTGAACCAGCTTAAAAACTGAAGAGACCTATGTTAACAGTTTTAGTGTTTTTTGCTATATGGTCAAAAAGGCCAGAGCACTAAAAGGGTTAAATAAGATTATTTTGCAAATTATGGCCTTGTGTTGGAATCTGTGGACCTACTCATAAAATTGAGTCCTGGCCAAGCTAGCTTTCCATCATTTTGTTAAGACATCAAATTCATTGATATACACTCATTTCAAACGCTTAATATATGACTTTGTCTCAAAACACCCAACCCTTAACTCATCTTATTGGGTATCCTTTCCTGTGTGAAAGTCTAATGATAGAAAATGCAAAAAAGGCTAGCAGGAGGAGTGATGGATGAGTAGTTGTTGGTACCCAACAATTAATTACTTCAATCTTTATTATTATTGAATGAAGTATTGTAACACCCCACTTTTTATTAAATTTGACTAGTTTTTACTTTCATCCTAATTTTAGTTGTTTTTAGACAACTATTATTATTCATTGCCATAGGAACAATGGCCCAAATTAATAAGTTGTATAAAAACAATTAGGACGAAGGTAAAAACTAGTCAAATTTAATAAATGGTGGGGAATTGATTACTTATTTTCAAAGAAATTGATGCAAACTCATCATCACTTTCTTTGCTTATTTTTTGTTTTTTTGTTTGGGCTTGATATTGATAACTTCAGAATGTTTTCATTATTCTTAATGGCTGTCATATTGCACCCAAAATCGTATAATAACTTAGAAGTAAACATGGGATCAACCAAAATGATGACTTTGGGTTTGAGACAAAGTCATATTCTTCTCTGTGCAAGAATTTGTGTTCCAGTTTGTCAAATGATAATTAAACTTCTACAATTAATGCCAAAATATTCCATATAGACTGTTAAATTAGAAGAAGAGTAACAATTAAATGTTTTTATTGTTTAATTTTTAAACAATCAATCATTAATGAAAAAATGTTTATTGAAGATCAATTGAAAATATTTTTTTGCATGTAAATAAAGTGACAACCAAATTAACATAAATATTTTACTGAGCAATCAACTGAGGGAGATTGTCTTTTATTAAATTAGGAAATACCAGTTTTGGAAATTTATATACAACTTTGTAAAGGCCATCTTTGGCAGTCATTAAGCTCAATATCTCACTTTAAATTATAGTTAGTTAGTGCCCTTATGCTGGCTATGGTTTCAGCCGTCCCCCTCCACATACCATAAGTTTCTCTGTCTCGGCTCCAGTTTGCGATGTGTGAATTAGATTTAGAAGCGACAAGCACTCAAAGCGGCATCACTTACTTCACCTTGCTTACATTATAATTATTTGCAAATAAATAAGAGAAAGTATTCTATAATTAGCATTTAATATAACTGGAGTTATCTGCCTTAAGAAATCAGATCAGATCATTATAATATAGATTAACAGGGTAAGCACAAACACAGACCCCCACACTAATTTTATTGTTGCAAATTGGACTGGAAATCACTTTATTGTCCAAGTTAGAGCATGTTAACCATATTGCGCTAACAAAAATCTTGCTAGGATGTACAGTTTTTGCTGTGTTACGGTAACAAACATACACTGAACGGATCAATTTTTATATAGATTTTATATAACGTACCAGTCATTGTGGAATGTCAGATACTTATTTTTAGCTTTGGACGTGCTTTTTCTTTTCTGCATATTCTTCATGAGTGAACAAATTTTTCGCTGACTTGACAATTTCACATCAGCCATATTCATGCTCAGAGTCATGTGTACAGCAAACAGTAGATTTATGGTCTTGTGATGTTATAAAGTTGATAAAAGTTGTCTCGCGTCTCCTTTTATGATGAAGAAATATTATTTCCTCATCTGTATGTGCTAGACTTTGTCTTGCTGATAATGGAATGCAGACAGAAGAAAGATGAAAAAAAAAAAGAAGTTTTGATGTTATTAACCTACAAGATGGAAACCATGGGACATTTATATTAAAGAAATATCAGTAGAGAAAACAAAACAGAATTGGACATCAATTCTCAGACAAGATGACCATTCTAGATGTGGGAATTGGATAGATTATTTAGGTTTGTGTTTGCAGAATGTCAAGAAATAGACTCTGAATATTCAGAGACTCTTAAAATTCTCCTTGTGAGAGAGTAGAGAATAGACACATACAAACAAGATATTTTTGTCAAGATCTGACTGATTCCGCATTCGCTTTTTATACTATGGCAGTATCTCTAGCATAATGAGACAGTAAATAGTGAGTAAGTGTGGATTTTGTTTCTCTACTTCTTAGAAAATGTCAACCAAAACTGTCAACATAGGTTTCTTCAGTTTTTAAGTGATTCTGGTCATATGTATGTGTCAAGTGTACACACCAATGTAGCTAGAAAATTTAAACATTTATTCCTTATTATGTCTAGAAAAAAAATTTTTTTTTCTTAAATTCTCCCAAAATGAGTTCAGTTTACAATGTAAGTTTATGCTAAATTTGCCCCTTAGTTTCTGTCCGGCAGCATTCATGCTTGTTTTTGAAAATCCAGACTCTTTAGTGACCCAACAAAAGGCGAGAGAAGTAACTTATTCATTGATCATTCCTTTCCCAAATTTTTTAATTGATCACCCCCAACACGGGATGCTGCCAAAAGTCATTTAGAGAATGTCAAGAAATAGATTCTGAATATTCGGAGACTCTTAAAATTCTCCTTGTGAAAGAGAAGAAAATAGACACATACAAACAAGATATTTTTGTCACGAGAAAGGGACTGATTCTATATTAGTTTTTTATGGAAGCAAAGTCATACCGTTTTTTCAAGTATCTCTTCCATAATGAGACAGAATAAATCGTCAGAAGGCGTGAATTTTGTTTCTCTACTTATTTCTTATTTTGTCTTGGATAAATTGTTTCTTCAGTATGTTTGAACATCTTTTTTTTATTTGGTAAGATAACAGGGTCGTCGGAACGGGGGTGGGGGTGGGGGGCAAAGTCCCCCCAATAATTTGCTAATATGTTTTCCTTATTGTTTCGAAAAATGCTACAAAAAGCTAGCTTTAAGATTACAGAAAGAGTAAATAAACCAATTATCCCCTTCAATTATTTTTTGTTAATACATAGGTGTATAATAGATCTATCTCGAGTCTGTGGATGACTTGATTTCTGACAGATTTTCAAAAATTCCCTGAGCAGCCTTTTGTTCATAATTATCTCCATCAATTAGATATCTGAATATCATCATATATCCATCAATTAAATAGTGCACTTTTTACAATAGGGGTGTTTTCCAGCAATCTAAAGGGTGTGATCTAAAAACAATTTTCCGTCTCGCTTGCAGCCCCTCCAATATGAATTTCTTTCTGACGGCCCTGGATAATGATGCATATGTGTTATTACTTAGATCAAGATGGATAATATATCACTTTTGGGTCTTACACCCATTATAAGTACACAAAGGTACCAATCATATATGGTATAAAACAGTTTAAACTGTTCACTGGCAAATATATTTTTCAACATTGTAACTCCTGCTGGGTTTTTCTTGTATAAAATTAATGGAAATAGTAAGTCTTCATACAAATCAACAAATTTATACAACACAATATCTAATAAATATAATATATACATACATTTATGTAGGAAAAATAAAGAATAACAATGGTATCTTAAGACAAGTTATTTCATCCGTGGCACCAGACCAATGGTTCCCAACCGGGGGGGAATTCCACCCAGGGGGGATTTTGGGTGGTCCAAGGGGAGAATAAGACTATTAGGTAAAAATAAAAGTCCAGTCTAAAAGGGTTTTCTGCACTTCTATCTATCAAGTTAACGTCTCGAAATAAGCTCCAAGATGAGAATGAAGCTGTCTAATTATATGTAAAATAAAGTCATTATTCTTTGTTGCAACTTAATAAATGGAAGGCGGGGGGGATACTAGTAATTGTGGGGAATAACATGGGAACCACTGCACTGGACTGACGACTTGCTTAGATGAATTATATGATCTTTGGCAATAAACTAGTTAAAGCTTGAATTCCTACCAAACACTCGTATAACCAAAATAGCTGCTAAATATCATATGTACATATGTAAGACTTTTGAAAAAGTTAAGATTTCATTTGAAATTATCTTTGTGATAAAACTTTGTGTTTCTCTTTTGTTGTTTCTCCTGAATTATTATTCTATTCCAAGAATCTTCAACAGGCTCTTGGCAAAACTTATCCCTTATTTAAAAATCTATATTATTTATTGTCAAACTCCAGTATAAAGTCTGGAGTTGACTTTGTTTTCCTACCATAACAAGAACAACCCTCACCAAAATTAGGGGTGTAAACCGATATGTAAAATTCATATTCCCTTACCGTGATTTGAACTCACAAGCAACTTATTACTGACTGAGCTAAATTGACAAATCTTAGATATTAACGAAAATGTATCATACAGATACGCACAGGTTTATTTCATTCTAATAAATAAATACATTTATACAAAAAGATATGTTTATAATTTTTTATTTATTATATATACAATACAAAAGTTGCAGTAATCATCTTCAGTCAGAATAGAAGTTGGAATGGAGTTTGACCCTGCAGCAACCAGTCTTGTTATATATTTGTATGCTGGATTTACTTCTCATTGAACCCTGGAAGCCTGTTTTTCCACTAAATAAAAATCAACCTCATTCATTCATGGAATATTCCTTCAAATCTGTAAGTTCTGTTGTAGACTCAGGTCACTAACCTGCTTCTGAAATTTCACAAAGCATATACCAAGTTATTGATGATTAACGTCTTCTAGGGTTTCACCTGAAAACAAACGTTTGCCTCAAATTCCTTTTTTCCTGACTAGACCTCTATTCCATCAAAATCAGAGTTTTGTTTGAGACTTAACACACTGACCTGCATGAGCGTATGGGAACCATTTGGTTAACAGGGGCAAAGAATTTACACAGTTTTGCCTGAAATAAACTGGTTTGCTTAAAACTTTATACTGTTTTGCCAGAATGGGGGGAGGGTGCATTGCCCCCCACTCCCTGGCTCATACAAATCTTTCCAATAAAAACAATTTGTCAAATAACATAAAGCCTATACCAAGGTATTAGTAGTGAACCTCTTGTAGGGTTTCACCTGAAAGCAAACCTTTGGCTATCAAATGCCTTATTTCTTTTTTTTGGTTCCTCATTACACTTCTATTCCATCAAAATCAGATCTCCACATTGCTACAAGAAATTTTCTTCTACAGTTCCATCATAAAAAACATTGAGGTTGATTATCATTGTTTTGGTTTTTTCCTTGTATTTTTTTATGAAGCGTTTGTGATTCTGTAATTTGTTCTTAAGCTTTCTATCATCATTGACATACATTCTGATTGGTTGGCTTCATCATCATCATCATCATCATCATCATCAGTCAGCCATTTAAAGTCTCCAAGGCCTGCCAGGCTTTTTGCTACCAAGCATTGCAGGACCAATGCTTTCTGAACGTTCTAAATCATCATGTCATCTTATTTGTTGTCGATCTTTTTATGATCTTTGGCATACATTCTGATTGGCTGTCTTCTTCTTCTTCTTCTTCTTCTTCTTCTTCTTCTTCTTCTTCTTCTTCTTCTTCTTCTTCTTCTTCTTCTTCTCCAATCAATCAATCAGGCTTTTAAACTCCATTGTTGAACATATGACTTCCCCAAGTTTCTCTCCAGTATGCCAATAAATTCTGAATTTGTCTAAATCTTATTTTTTGCCAGTCAGAATTTTTCATATGGTCTCAGGGGGTCCACATTGTGAGTCACAATGTCCAGCGGCCAAAAGAGCGATATCTGCAGATCTGTTGACCAAATGGTTGACAAGGTAGTCAGCTGACTTTATATAAAATGCAATCCTGCTTTCAGGGAATATTCTGTCAAACCCAGGAGTTCTGTTCTAGTGTTAGGTCACTAACTTGGTCTTCAGATTTCTGAAATAAAAGCAATCTGTCAAAATCAATTTGCCTGATTCCATCAAATTCAAAAAGCCTATATCAAGTTATTGGTAAGGAACTTCTTCTAGGGTTTCACCTAAAAAACAAACATTTCGGCAACAAAATTTATTACTTGTTTTCTTTTTTCACCACTCTATCGCTCTGCCATCAAAAAATCTCCACATTGATACAAGAAACTTTCTCCTTGTGTTTCATTATAAAAATATTTACTTTGCTTCTCAACATTTTGACTCTTTCCTATTTTTTACTTGTAACTTTTCATGAAACAGTTGCGATTCTGTTATCCATTCTTTGGTTTTCTGTCATCGTACATTCTGATTGGCTGGCTTAAAAAGCAATATCTGTAGAGCATTTCTCTAAATGGTTGGCATGGAATACAGCTCTCAAGGAATATTCCATAAAATCTAGGACTTTTGTTCCAGACTCAGGTCACTAACCTGCTCTTCAAATCTCTCCAATAAAAATAATCTTGTCATAATCAATTTGCATTATTCCATCAAATTCAAAGCCTATACCAAGTTATTGATGATTAACCTCTTCTAGGGTTTCACCTGAAAACAAACTTTTGGCAACTAAATTCCTTTGTTATCTGTTTCCAATATACCTCTATTCTATCAAAATCAGATCTGTACATTGCTAACTTTCCAAGTTCCGTCATAAAAACATCTACTTTGATAATTATTGTTTTGAGTCGTTTAGACTTTTTTCTAGTGTATTTTTTCATGAAGCAACTGTGATTCTATTATTCATTCTTTGGCTTTCTTTTATCTTTGTAATATATTTACATTGGCTAGTTTAAAGGGTAACATTTGCAAAACAGTTGGCCAAATGTTGATAGGTTAGCCTGCTTTTATATGACATGGAATCTGGCTTTCAGATAATATTCCATCAAATCTAGGACTTCTAATCTAGTCTTCAGTCACTTACTAGATCTTCAAATTTCACCGATAAAACAATTTGTCATAATCAATTTGCATGGTTCTATCAGATTCACAAAACCTATACCAAGTTATTGACAATGAACTTCTAGGGTTTCACCTGAAAACAAACTTTTGGCCACCAAATCCCTTAGTTTTTTAATTCAACACTATTCCCCTATTTCATCAAAATCAGATTACTATATTGCAACAAGAAACGTTCGTCTTCAGTTCCATCATAATAAAAAAAAATCATCAGAAACCATCAACTAAAACTGTCACCAAAACTTTCTTCAGTTTTCAAGTCGGTCCAACTATGTATATGTCACAACCAATAGAATATCAATAGATCTAGAGGGCTGAAAATTTCAATATCTACTCCTTATTATGTCTAGAAAAAAGTTTTCTTATGTTTTTTTAATCCTCCCCCCATAATAGGTTTTTAGTGGGGTGTTTAATTTGCAATGTGAGTTTATGCTAAATTGATCCCTTAGTTTGTGTCTGCTTGATTTCTTTTTTAAATTCAGTCTTTTTAGTGAGAGAAATAGCTTATTGATTGATCACACCAATTTTTTATTTGATCACCCCCAACACTGCATGCTGCCAAAAGATGTTGGTCACATGACGGTTTCTATCAAGTGACTAATTCTTTAATTGATCACCCTCAACATGGCATGCTGCCTAAAGACATTGGTCACTTGGCAGTTTCTATAGGGTTTTGATTATTGTTTTGAGTCCATCAGAACTTTTACCTTGTATTTCTCCTGAATCAGTTGTGATTCTGTTATTCATTCTTTGGCCTGCTGTTATTTTTTACATACATTCTGATTGGACGGCTTGAAAAGCAATATTTTCAGAACAGTTGGCCAATTGTTTGAAAGGTTAGCCAGCTGACTCTATATGACATGGAATCCAGCTTTCAGAGAATATCCCATCAGATCCAAAAGTTCTGTTCCAGACTTGGGTCACTAACCTGCTCTTCAAATTTCTGCAATAAAAATAATCTGTCATAATCAATTTGCATTATTCCATCAAATTCACATGGCCTATACCAAGTTTTTGGTAATGAACTTCGTCTAGTGTTTCACCGAGAAACAAACTTTTTGGCAACCAAATTCTTTCCATGTTTTTTTTCGCTCACTCTACCTCTCTTCCATCAGAATCAGATCTTCACATTCCTACAAGAAACTTTCTCCTTTCGTTCCATTATAAATAAAGTTTGATTGTCAATGTTTTGAGTCTTTCCTATTTTTTCCTTGTAATTCTTCATGAAGCAGTTGCGATTCTGTTATCCATTCTTTGGTTTTCTTAGGCATACATTCTGATTGGATGGCTTAAAAAGCAATATCTGTAAAACATTTGTCCAAATGGTTGACACGGTAGCCAGCTTTTATGTGGCATGAAATATAGCTTTCAGGGAATTTTCCATAAGATTTAGGACTTTTTTTCCAGACTCAGGTCACTAACCTGCTTTTCAAATCTCTCCAATAAAAATAATCTTGTCATAATCAATTTGCATGATTCCATCAAATTCAAAAGGCCTATACCAAGTTATTGATGATTAACCTCTTCTAGGGTTTCACCTGAAAACAAACTTTTGGCCACCAAATTCCTTTGTTATTTGTTTCCAATATACCTCTATTCTATCAAAATCAGATCAGTTGCCCACAATTCTTTATTTTTTCCCAACTATATCTCTATTTCATCAAAATCAAATCTCTACATTGCTACAAGAAACTTTCTTCTTGAGTTCCATCATAAAAAAACATTCATTTTGGTTATTATTGAGTCCTTCACACTTTTGACCTTTCATGAAGCAGTTGTGATTCTGTTATTAATCACCACTACCCACAACATTGGTTAGGGTTATTCATGTGTTCCGACATTTATATGCAGCTATATATCTATCTATGTATCCGGACTTCGCCCAGTCCTAACCGTCCATAGTAGAAGCTTGAAAATTTTGCACACACACACACACACTCCGCTCAATGAGCAGGGAAAATCTCTTTTTTTAAATTCCCCCTAAATAGGTTTTTAGATATGCAATGTAAGTTTATGTTAAATTGGTCACTAGTTTTTGAACATTTAGACCTTTTGTTAGTGATCACAACCCCCAAAATGGTGAAAGAAGTAACTTATTCATTAATCACCTCTTTTTTGGGTGGCGGTGATTCATAATTTCCTTTGGAATGCTAGTTCATTCTTTGGCTTTTTATCATCTTTGGAATACATTCTGATTGGCTTGACAGGCAAATCTAAGTGTTCTGTATTAGTTTTAGGTCACCAACCTGCTCAAATAAAAGCAATCGGTCAAAATCAATTTTCATTATGCCGTCAAATTTACAAAGTCTATACCAAGTTATTGATAATGAACCTATAACATTTGGCCACCAAATTCATTCCTTAGTTTTTTTCCCAGCTTTGTTGGCTGGGGCCTAGAATACACTGACTGCATCCCTTGCAGAGGGGTAAGACCCCCCCAAACAGGGGCCATCTGTTTTTGCACCAAAGTCGCAAGACTCTAGTTATGGGAAAATAACCTTTCACCAAAGTCGCAAGATTTTGGCATTAAATGACCCATCAAGGGTTGAATGCTACTAAACAAATCAATCAATCATTAGTTTTTTCCTCACTATACCTCTATTACATAGAAACATCTTGTTCGATTATATCATTGTTCTGGTTCTTTCCTATTTTTCTCTTGTATTCTTTCACGAATCAGTTGTTATTCTGTGACTTTCTATCATCCTTTAGCACACATTCTGATTGGCGGGGTTAAAAAGCAATATCTACAGAACAGTTGGCCAAATGGTTGATAGGTTAGCCAGCTGACTGTATATGACATGATTCAGCATCTGCTTCTTTCTTTTTTGCCCACTTCCTTAAGCATTATGGATATCTTTTGCTTTTTCCTATGTATAAATGCAAACCTTAAACGCTAGAAAGGTCAGGTGAGCAACGCCAAATCAAAATTTCCAGCTATATTCTCCCCTGCTTATTTTCTGGTCCGTTAGTCAATTACTGCAATAACCTGTGCCTGATCCTCCATCTTCACATTCTGATTCGTAATTTCTTTCTTGCCTCTTTTTTATGTTGGATATATTTTGGCAAACAGAATCAGATCAATAATTTGCTTTTGATAACTTTGCCTCAGGAATATAATATTGCAATTTTCAGAATCATGATGAACATATTCATGTTTTTTTTTTCTGCTCTTTTTGTTAACCTCTCCTTAACATATTCTTTTTTCTCCTTCTCATTGTTACTTGCAAATCATAACTAATGAACGCTTACTTTCATGCTTTGGAAGAACTTGACATATTAGGCTCAAGTTTAATATGCCAAAAACCGTTATCTAGACTTTAGTTTTTTTGAATACTGCATGTTCTATTACCATCTTAGTCTATATAGTGAAGAGTGTGCCTTTTTCTGTTTGTTTCTCTGTCCATAACAATGGACTCTTTCACTTAAAGGTAACAGTTGCTGATAAAAATATCTCCTACCCACTATTTGAAACAATGAAATCGTCCACTTCCAAATGATTTCAGTCACTTTATAATAAAACCTCCAATGAAATTAGTAAGATATGAACATTTATTTACACTATTAACAGCTTTAAAGTAGTGAACTATTAAGTCTTAAAGTGTGTGAGATGGATAGAGGAAGAAAGTTTCCTTCTCCTGGCAGATGTGAGTTAGCTATGGGGGGATCTGCCGCCCCTTTGTGGTCTGTTTCAACAGTATGGGTGACCTGGGTAGTTGAACCACAGGACGTGAATACTCTGGCCGCCTGTGTAGATATATATCATATATATATTTGAGCACAGGTCCTGGAGACACCCGTTTTGCAGATGCCCGAGATGGCTATAGAGGTCAGCTGCCTTTTTGCAGGAGTATTCCGACAGTATGGCTGACCTGGTGGTTAAACAACAGGACTTGACATACCATAGTTGGTAGATACCAGAGCAGGCTATAGGGTTCT
>VCCN01004568.1:7323631-7338036 GCA_006491835.1 Architeuthis dux | reverse complement strand
GGGGGGGGGGATTTATGCCTTTCCCAGAGGCATTAGTGAAAATTGAACTTAAACTGCCACAATGGGAGTTTGAACTTGGTTCCCAATTCCATTCTCCACACCATTAGCCTTTAGGCTATCTGCTTCTTCCTTACCTACATCCATGGAGTAAAAATGCAGTTTGCACTAAATTAAAACCATGATTATTGTTTCATTTTTTCCATACCACTAGAATTCACTCTATCACTATATATGTAATCATTAGAGTGAATGAAAATGTTGACATATTTATTCAATAAATCCTACCTGTGATATCACACGTTATATAAACAACCATTAATATGAAAAGTCTGTAAGGAAGTTAATTTCACATTGAATCTCAGGATATTCCATATGGTCTTCGAGGAAATTGAATAAAATGCCATATGTTCTTGAGTCGGTGATAAGAAACAGATTTGTATATAAATGGTCTAAGCAAAAACATTTTTCTAACCAATAAAAAAACAACATAAAACTTATTAATTCCATATTTTAATTTAATAGATGTTTTTTGCTCAATGCTCCTAATTCCTTTTGAATGTTGTTAATAATAATGATTCACTTAATCTTTAGAGTATCTGCGCACTGACAAATACTGCTGGTAACGAATGATTACATAGAGAATGAAAGGAAGACTCTTACAATTTTGTCTAAGAAGCATTGCTACCAAACTGAAGGCACCTACTATATGTATGTATATATAGGTTGTCCCATAATTATCTCCTTACACGTAAGGGCAGTAACTTTGTATTGACTAGAGTAAAAGCAACGTTCAATTTTCTGGTGTAAGAAGTAAGATTTAATAAGAAATTTAATAGTCAATACAAAGTTACTCCCCTTACAACGTGTACAAAAGGAGATAATTACAGGACACCCCATATATGCGTGTGTGTGTGTGTCTGCTTCTAGGGCTGCCATAATGTTATATTGTTTTAAATAAAGATGATAATGCAGTGTTCCTAGTTGTGCTTCAAGGCTTCATTTTTAATTAATGAAACCAGTAATTATTTCTTTTAACATAAAAGTAAAACCAATCAAAAAATATATTTTATGTCCTTTGCTGAATCAATTATGCTGCAATAACAGCAAAAGCATTGATTTAATATCTATATCTATATATGTATCTTTCTATCTATCTAGATATCTAGATATAGATATATACAGATATATATATATATACTAATTGATCGCTGTGAAAAAAATCATGGATATATTTGAATTTCTTTGAGAGGAATTTTTGGAAAAGAAACACCTTTATTTGTTTAATTGGAAAATTCCGCTATTTCAAATGGTATATAGTTTTATCAGCAAAATTGTTACCTTTAAGTGGAAGAGTACATTTTTATGGACAGAAAAACAAACAGAGAAAGTCACACTGTTCATTATATAGATAGACTTGTTATTAATAGCAGAAAACATGATAAATATTGACTTTTTTATAATTCATTACCAAGTCTAGTTTGGGAGAATCAACTTTATATCTCATATCTTCTAAAAAAGAAGTCTAATGCAAGCAAAGTGCAGGATCATAGTGATGTTGGTCAGTTGAATTATCGTCACTGCAGATAATAACGATCAGTAAATCAGCTCAAGTGAGTTAGGATTGACATTTTACATTTACACGTGTGTTCGTGTGTCTTTTATTTTCTATTTGACTTCATAATCAATCAGAAAGGCTATTAGACTGTTCACATAAAGTGTGTGTCATCAATCAAGAATCATGGTTTTGTTACAGAAACGCCTCAGGCTCAAGTGATCCTTTATTTTTGAGCCTGTCTCATCTCTTCTTTTCACTGATCTGTCTGTCTGACACTTTTTGTTCTTTTCACTTTACCTCGGACTCCTTGGGACAAATGATGGTTTTAATATGAGATGAGATGCCTTTTGCTCTCCTCTGTGTGTTGTCATTAATCAGGAATTACCAATTTGAATGAACTTTGTAACATAGACCTACTTTTGCTAAAATGGTTTTAGTGCGATTTTTCTTTAGTTGTGTTTTATGTTATATACTGTGAGTTCCATCAGATTTCCAAAATTAATCTTTAGCATACTGCATTCTTTTTTTTCAAGTGCAATGGATTTTACAGGTATAATAATGAATAAAGAATTTTTTTAAGGGTATGCCTCTGAGACGGCTTGCTGCAAAACAAACTTTGATTTCAGAATCAATCAAAAAATTCTATTAGACGGTTCACACAAAGAGTGTGTCATTGATCAAGAATCAAGTCATGGTTTTGTTACAGAAACGCTTCAGGCTCAAGTGATCCTTTATTTTTGAGCCTGCCACATCTCTTCTATTCACTGATCTGTCTGTCTGATACTGCCTGTTCTTTCCATTTTACCTCAGACTTCTTGGGATAAATAATGGTTTTTAAGATGAGAAAGTGCCTTTCCTCTCCTCTCTGTGTTAAGTGGGGGAAAAAGGCTATTTTTGTCATCAATCAAGAATCGCCAATTTAAATAAACTTTGTAACATAGACCTCCTTTTGCTGAACTGGCTTTTAGTGCTATTTCGCTTTGATTCTCTGTTATGGAGTCTACTGTAAGTTCCATCAGAGTGCACTGGATTTTAGAAGCATGTTACTGAATAAAGAGCTTTTTAAATGTCGTTTTTGCAAATGAACCAGGCCAGGTAAAAACTTTAATCTTTAGCATACTGCATTATTTTTTTTTTCAAGGGTGCCAAGATTTTGTGCACTTAGTAAATTTGAAAGACTGTAACTTGTGTTTCTGTTTAAGTATGACTGAAATTCACATGACAACACAATATGAAATCTAACAAGTAACAGAACAGAATAAAAGAACTAGAACGATTAATAAACTCTTGAGTAGGACCCCCCTCAAAATTTGTAGGCCCCTCAAAATTGTAGAACCCCTCAAAATCATAGGCTCATGCCAACTGGACCACCTAGCTCCACCCAGGCCTGGAAGTGCACAAGTTAAAGTGTATATAACTAGCATTCCAGGGGACATTATGAATCACTGCACACCTATATATTCTGTGTTGAAGGTGATCAATTAAAAAGTTTGACTGTGATCACTAAAAAATGTTTTCAAACAAGGTGACCAATTCCTTGAAATTGACCCCCCTAGAACCCTATTTTGCAGAGGAATTTTCAAAAAACAAAAAAAAGCATTTCCCCATCTCATTGAGGGGAGTGTGTGTGTACAACATTTCAAGTTTCTACTATGAACTGTTAGGGCTGGGAGAGGTCCAGATATATAGATAGATAAAATTGAAGCCCCCTCTAAAAATCTATTTAGGGGGTGAATTTTCAAAAAAAAAACAAAAAAAAACAAAACATTTTCCCTATTCATTGAGGGGAGTGTGTGTACACAATTACAAGTTTCTACTATGGACGTTTTAAGGCTGGGCAAACTCCGGATACATACATAGATAGATAGATAGATAGATAGATAGATAGATACCTGCATACATGTGAACAGATGAATAACCTAAACCTTTGGTAGCAGTGATTAATTAAATGCAGAATTAATATACATAAATATGTTTACTGAAGAATACACAAACTTGTAGGAGAGTAGGTAGTTTTATATTTGTTTTGTAAACCGATGTAGATATACCGAGACAAGAAAGTAATTACGCAGACACTACTAATCAGCATGAAGATAACATCTTTTCGTAAGTGCAAGACTTGAGTCAAATTTTAATCACAATCATAATAATGGAGTAGGTTTTTATTTTCATTCTTTTATTGATATTCTATTTATCGGAATAAAGCAATTACATTGTTCAATTGCAAGAGAATCTGAATTGGCAGACACTGAAGTCCTTGGAGGGTATTATCTCTAAGACAGTATTAAACTTGTCACCTCCAAACAAAATCCTAAGTTGAGTACTAAGAGATCGGACGATCTAAAAAGTCCAATTTCTTTTGCTCTTGATAGGTATCATCTGATTTGATTACCTAATGGTTATCCCGATTCGGGCAAAAGAGAAACCAACAAAAAGTGTTCAAGCCAAGAAAGTAGAAAGAAAAACTCTAAAATAGAATTAGTCACTTTATATCATAAAAAAACAATTAGGAGTGCATTTTTTGCACATGATAAAACAAAAATAACAACTAGCATTCCAAGGGAAATTATGAACTACTGCCACCCGTATATGCTGTGCTGGGGGTGATCAATGAATAAGTTACCTTGTATTGAGCAGTGATCACTGAATTTCCAAAAAAAGTCTGAATTTTCAAGTGGGCACAATCTAGTGATCAATTTAGCATAAACTTACATTGCATATTGAACCCCCCTCTAAAAACCTATTTCGGGGGGCAATTTTCAAAAAACAAAAATAAACGTTTTCCCTACTCATTGAGGGGAGTGTGTGTACAACATTTCAAGTTTCTACTGTGAAGGGTTAGGGCTGGGAGAAGTCCGGATACATAGATAGATACATAGATATGGATGCTAGGAAAAGACAATGTGGGGACTCAGAATAATTTGCAAGAAATTTATTTAATACCTTAACATGTTTCGACTTATTAGGTCGTTTTAATTTAATTAAATTTAAATTTAATTAATTGCAAATTATTCTGAGTCTCCACATTATCTTTTCCTAGCATCATTATGGCGGATAACCTTTATCCTATTGTACACCATGCATAGATACATATAAATGTGTGAATACATATATAACCTAAACCTTTGGTAGTGGTGATTAATTAAAAGTGTACTTAATATACATAAATATGTTTACTGAAGGATACACAAATTTGTCCAGATACATAGATATATATATATAAATGTTAGAACACATGAATAACCTAAACCCAGCAACAAACCAGTATTGTGGGTAGTGGTGATTAAAACATACAAGAATGGCTGCTGTAGGTTTAAACTCCACTCCAACTCCTATTCTGACTGAAGATGATTACTGCAACTTTTGCATTGTATATATAATAAATAAAAAGTTATAAAAATATATATTTTTTTGTATAAATGTATTTATTTATTAGAACGAAATAAGCCTGTGCATATCTGTATGATACATTTTGTCGATATGTAGAACTTGTCAATTTAGCTCAGTTGGTAAGGTACCAGCCTACCAATCAGTTGGTCGTGGTTGGTGAGGATTGTTCTTGTTGCTCTTGTTCTTGTTACAGTAGAAAAACAAAGTCTTTGACTGGAGTTTGACAAAAGTACTAAAGTAGTGCCCTTACGCTGGCTACAGCATCAGCCGTCCCTGCCCGGTCTTCACATATCACACTTCTCTGTCTCGGATAGTTCTTTGAGGTTCGCCCTATGTGAAATAGACTTGGAGGCAACAAGCAACGGAAGTAGCATCACTCACTTCACCATATGCTATTTTATCCATAGAAGGAGAGAAGACGGATTCATGCCTTTCCTAAGGGCATTAATGCCAGTCTCACTCTCAGTCGGAGTTTGAACTCAGGTTGCCAAGTACATTTTCCGCACTGCTAACCAATCAGCCGACGGCACTTCCCACAACAACAAACAAATCAATGGAATAAGAGGAAAGGATGTAGCTAATATTACCGATTACATCTTTTTTAAATTTCTTTTCCGTATGTATTTGAATCTGGTCAATTTATTTGAGTGGTTTTGTCGGCTTTCCAAAAATATGAAAGCATGTAATCTTTTGATACGTTTCTGTGTCATTCTTTCAAAATAATATGCCATTAATTCCAGTAGCGTTATTAGTCGCATATTAGAGTCTTTGTCGGGAAGCCAGCGCCGATGATGCAAGCTTCGTGATTTGTAATGAACAAGCTCATTATTTTAAGTGCTCACGTCATTTGTCCAGATGATTATTATTATTATTATTATTATTATTATTATTATTATTATTATTATTATTATTATTATTATTATTATTATTATTATTATTATTATTATTATTAGTCCAACTTTTTAATTGATCACCCTCAACACAGAATATATGGGTTGCGGTGATTCATAATTTCCCTTGGAATGCTAGTTTTTATTAGTTTTTAGACTACTGTTTACCTTCATCTCAGTTTTTCAGTTGCTTTTTAATTGCAACTTTGACTCAGGCCGACTTCCTTTTGGCAGTGAGTAAACAGCATTGATCGAAAATAAAGAATAAAGCTTAATAGGCCATTAAGTCCACTGGCATTATTAGTCGCATATTAGTGACTTTGTTGAGAAGCCAGCACTGATGAGGCGAGCTTTTTGATTAGTAATGAACAGCCTCATTATTCTAAGTGCGTATGTCTTTTGTGCTTTGTTGTTATTCATTGTTTGAAATCTCACAGATAAAAGGAAGTAAAATGAGGCTGTCCAAAAAACGTTCTTTGCTGCTGCCTTTCTAAATCCAAATGGACCTCCATGAGCGTCTGCTGGTGGATGCAAACGGGGCATTTGCGCTCCCCTGGATCAGTCCTTCTCACCGATGGCGCGAGTGTTTGAAAGTTGGAACCTTATAGAGAGGCCGGGGCTCAAGGGGTCACTACGAATAATGACAGCTTAGAATGAGTCACAGCTGAACGATTCTCTAGTTCTTTACTTGACAAACAACATCAAGATATATTTGTTTGCTCCCCACCCCCCGCCTGGAATATATCCTGTTGCCTCTTTTTGAGTGCACAGATACTACATTCTTCTCCTTGACAGAAGTGTCAATCCATATATAAATAACTCTCTCATTTTTTATGGGTACTGTGCTAGTTGCATATTAATACATTTCTTTTGTTGAAAAGCAGCATGTAGAATAAAGAAACATTAAATAAATAAACAGACAAAAAAAAGGCCTCATTAACTGAGAAACCATTTTGTCTATATCAACACCCAATTCAATGCCAGCATAACCCGAGTAGACGGAGCATACAAGGCAATCAACAACAGGGACAGTCCAACGGGGCCAATATTACCTGTGAATAAAATATGGTTCCTTTGTCATTATTTGTCAATAAAATATGATGCTGGCTTTCAACTCTTAAATTTATTGTAGGGAATTCAAAAAGTAAATCAAGGGTATAACTTCTGATTAAATTTACCTCCCTTGCACAATTGGTAATTTTTTTTCTTTTTCTTTACTTCAATTCACAAGAGAGTTTCATTTTTTTAATCTTATTCCTCGAAGAGTTCCACAGCATTTACAAGTGGTCTAAGAATAAGAGTTTAGATCAAACTGGTTGAGTCCCTGAACCTAGCATCTTATTCTATATAATGTCAGATATTATTAAATACCTAAAACTTCCAACCAGTGTGGCTTTTCTTTACTTTTTACTTTTTTTCTGAAAGTTATTGAACTGTTCTTGTGGAATTCAACTATCCTCTTATTTCTCTCTCTCTCTCTCTCTCTCTCTCTCTCTCTCTCTCTCTCTCTCTCTCTCTCTCTCTCTCTCTCTCTCTCTCTCTCTCTTTTATATATATATATATATATATCATCATCATAATCGTCAGTTATAAGTCCACTCCTGGACAAAGGCCTTTCCTATCTCCTTCCATGACAACCTAAATTGTGCTAACCGCTGCCACGTCTTACCGGCAGACTTTTCTATCTCGTCCCTCCATCTTGTGTCTGGTTTTTTTCTACTGTGTCTACTGTCCCATGGGCACCTCCCCTCATCTATTGTCATCTATTCTTGCTAGGTGACCAGCCCATCTCCATTTTTGCTGATTAATTGTATAATATCCTTCACTCTAGTCTTATATATATATATATATTTTTGTGTGTAACCTTTTACAATAAGCGCACAGATACTATACTCTGCACAGAGTGCACAAAGTGTCATGGAGTGGCATTTTGATTCTAGGCAGAGTGCACAGATACTCTGATCCTAGGCAGGAGTCCTGATCCATACATAAATAATACCATCATTTTTCATGGGTATTATGTTAGTTGTTTAATAATGTGTGCAAAAGTTTACAGCAAAAAAACGGTTTTCAACTGTGTATTCAGTCACTAGTTTTCAAAAAAGAGAGCTGGGAACTTTTGCACACACAGAATAGAAAGCCGTGTGGTGTTCAGTATCACATGATAACGACTATATTTTAATACCACCATTTTAACGTATGTGCAAAAGCTTCCAGCAAAACTCGATTTTCAAACATGTATTCAATCTCTAGTTCTCAAAAAAGAGTGTTTAGAACTTTTGCACACACCGAAAGGTGAGTGGTGTTAAGTATCACATGATAACGATTATATTTTAATACCACAATTCTAATGTATGTGCAAAAGTTTCCAACAAAAAAACGATTATCAACCATGCATTCAATCTCTAGTTCTCAAAAAAGAGTGTTTAGAACTTTTGCCCACTCCTAATATGTTTCTTTTGTTTATAAGCCACATGTAGTATAAAAACAAAACAAAAAGGCCTCATAAACTGAGAAGCCACTTTGCCTATATCAACACCCATTCAACACCTGCATCGCTCGAGTAGATGGAGAATACAAGGCAATCAACAACAGGAACAGTTCGACGGGGCAGATATTACCTGTGAATAAAATATGGTGGCTTTGACATTATTTGTTAATAAAATATGATGCTGGCGTTTAAGTAGCATCGAGCCGTCCTCTCGGATATATGCGGGGTAGAATGGGGTAAACAGAACACTGCTATCTGCATTCAGATTCATTGGAGAACAATGCCTGTGTCTTTTTCTATGACTTTGTGGGCTTCGGCTTTCAAAATGCAAGTTTTTAGAGAGGCTATTATCATACAAAGACTTGAAGAAGGTCAGAACATTTTTTTTCTGGCAGATGTTTTTTTTTGCCGGTGAAAGGAGTTATCGACACACCCACTCAAGTAGGATATGAGTTCTGCCATTGTATGATACTTAACAATAATACTTCTGTATTAGCTACCCCAGAGATGCATCAGGCGGGGCAGGGGCATAAGTGAATTAAAATAGGAAATCGTAGATTTCTTAGGTGTGTCCACAGTATTGAACATTGGTTTTTATTTCCTTCGCTTTTTTTTTAATTCATTTCTCTACTGTCAACAGCAAATAAGGTTTTTTAAAATTTTGTGTGTTGACTGTATATTAATATGCTTGTTTGTTCATATCAATATAGCCGAAGTATGTGGGTGTGCAGGGCCATCTTAATAATATTCAAGGCTTAAAGGCAGAGCAATGTACTGGGGCCCCTAAATAACATATTAAAATTAGGTTTTTAGTTTTGAAATTGAACTTTGGGGCTCCTGAATTAACGGGCTCCTGGGAAACTGCTCAGTGTACCCATGTGATAAGACGGCCCTATGTTTGTGTGTGTATGTGTATATATATATTATATTATAAAGTCATTAGTTGAGAACTTATATTTGCCCGGCGCCGATGTGAACGACTGCTAAACGAGCAGCCTAAATCATAAATGTGAATAAAGAAACAAACTCTGTGCGGGAATCGAACCTGCATCCACCCTGGAAGCTACCTTATACGCAGGTTCTGCTCTACCGATTGAGCTAACAAAGTTCTCATGGTAGGCAGGAGTCTTTTAATCCTACATTTTGCTGGCCTCTGTACTCTCCCATTCATATTTTAGGCACAAATATAATGTGGTTCTCTATGTCGACAGTATAAAATGAAATGATGGATAATTTTATATCCGACAGAATATGATAATTATAAAGACATTTATTAGTTGAGAACCTATATTTGCCCGGGCAAATATAGGTTCTCAACTAATAAAAATTATCAACTAATCATTCCCTCTTGGATATGGTATTTCTTTATCCTTGTCTTGTAGGGTTTGGGCTTCTCTACCTTGCCTCCATTTGAATGTTAATGTCCCTTCTCAAAACTATAGAAAATATGCTTTATTTATTTATTTTGTGGCATCTGCAAGCACAGGAATGAATAAAACCACCCGTTTTCACTTAAATCGGATCAAAATGATTTGGAGAGTTCCCATAAAGGAAAAAACGAAATCAATAAATAAAATAGCATGACCAATCATAGAGAAGGAGAATAATATTTTCGGTAAATAGGAACTAGGGAATTTAATTTCAGACAACTGGAGCCACTCTCACCCTTTAAAAAATGCACTCAAAGCTCGGTCAGACATTATGCATTTGGTCATCCTGGGGGCATTATACAGCTCAAAATAACATTTCACAATCATGCATTGTTATGCACATTTTAGACTTACTAAAGCCATTTTAATTTTCTTCCACACACGCACACACATACAGAGGCATAGTTGAGGGACAAGTAGCGGTTGGGACTATTTGAAAACGCCCCCCAATGCTTTATAGATTATAGTTCATCTACTGCATTTCTAACAAGGATATGTGTATATATGAATTGCATACATAATAATTCACTCGTTGGGGTTGTTTTTCACCAATTAAGTGATAGTTCATGTCTATTTATTGCAAATTTTCCTTTTTCATCAAATATCACTAAATCATGGAGAGGGCCCTTTAAGGAGCCACAACCCCCTGGGCACCCTGCTATCTATAGCTATGCCATTGCACACATACAAGAACCTTTACTTCCTGATGTTTTCTAAAGTGATTTTAAAAACACCCCTCAATGGATGGGGGCCCCCAAAGCTTTATAGATTATAGTTCACCTACTGCATTTCTAACAAGGATTTATGTGAACATACATGAATTGCATGAATAATAATTCAGCCTTTGGGGTTGTTTTTTACCAATTAAGAGATAGTGCATTTATTGCAAATTTTCATTTTTCATCAAATCTCATTAAATGTTGGTGGGGGCTCTTTAAGGAGCCAAGACCTCTGAGCACCCTACTATCTCTAGCTACCCAACTCCACACATGCAAGAACATTTACTGCCTGATGTTTTCTCAAGTGATTTTTTACATTCACTCTTTGAACTTATTGCATGCATTGAACATTCAACTTCTGGATCAAGATATATCCAGTAAGTTAAACTAACTAGACCCTTTTATTATCCATTAAGAAAGAACTTTTCTTGCAAATATACAAAGCATCACAAGGACTCTCGCAACAAACTCACAAAGTATTTATAAATTCCTATATAAACTTCAATGTAAATTTTGTATATATAAATCTAATTGTTAATCAATGCTACCCACAACACTGGTTTATTGCTGGGTTTAGGTTATTCATGTGTTCTGACATTTATATGTATCCATGTATCAATCTATATATCTGGACTTTGCCCACCCCTAACCGTTCATAGTAGAAACATTATGCACACACACACAGACTCTTCAATGAGTAGGGAAAATGTTTTTTTTTTATCTTTTGAAAATACCCCCACCCAAATAGGTTTTACTAGGGGTGTTCAATATGCAATGGAAGTTTATGCTAAATTGGTCACCAGTTTGTGCCCGCTCGTTTTTTGAAAATTCAGACCTTTTTTAGTGATCACAGCCCAAAAAGAGGCAAGAAAAGTAACTTATTCATTGATCACTCCTTTTTCCAACTTTTTAATTGATCACCCCCAGCACAGCATATATGGGTGGCAGTGATTCATAATTTCCCTTATTTCTAGATCTTGCTGTCAGAGATTCATGCAGGTGATGGGAGTTCACAAATCAGGCTCCATGTACTAAATAGATCAACACAGTTCACAGGTTGCTAACTACACATTTGCCACTACCTGGAAGGGGAAGGCTGAGAAGAATACACTAAAGTTCCCTCGCATACACTTTAGTTTAAGTTAGTATAGACAAGCTGCTGCTGATCAGTGAACAGTAGTAGTGACCTATATGGATGATGAATATTAGATTTTAATTGCGGTAGAATTTTGTTTATGGACAGCTATAAGGCTTAGTTGAGTTGCATTAAGTGGTAGTCCTCCAAATACCCTTGTAAACCATTCATCTTATAGTCTGGCATATTGGTAGATGATTAATCTATGCTAAGTTATTAGCAATGTGTTCATGGAACTTGAATTGAAATTGTTTTCAGGGTAATATCATAATTTTGTGTAGGAGTGAATAAATATAGTTGTAGGTAAATTGAGTATATCTAAGACAAGTTTCTGCATTTCTTATGTCTCTCATAATGTTATTTGAATTTTCAGATATTATTACAGATTTATTTTTAGGCTAAGGAATTTGAAACAAACTCCCTTGTCTTGTAATTTATGGCAGTCAAAAGTGTTATTCAAAAAACAATTACTTTTCCATTCCACGGATTCAATATGGCTTTTTCGAAAATGTATTCATCTCAGTTTTCTGTTGTTATCTATTTGAACTCAAATTTAATTTTTTTAAAACCTTCACCACAATTTTCATCTACCACAATTCAATTACTTTGTGACTTTTTATAGATATTTGCCACTTTATATCTGCACTTTTTTTATTGCCTCCTGCTTGTATGTCTTTGATCTGTGGGGGTATTTTTTTTAACACAATTTAATCCTGGTTTTATTATTTAATCTGTCTTTAAGTGTTCTTTTGTAAAAGATTTTTTTTCTTATTTTTTTATTCTTAGCACAAACTTTCTTCTTGAATCACCTTCACTTGAAGTTTACTTTCCTTTAATTTTGATTTTTCTTTCATGTAACTTTTTCATTCCCTAAACTTCTTCAATATTTCATTCACTCTTTTCTTTATTTCTCATCTTTCCTTTTGTACTTTTAATTTATTTTTATGTATTTTATATATTCTCCTTCCTGTTTTCTTTCACATTCTTCAACACCAACTTCTTTTGTTCCCATTTTTTCCTTCTTTCATCAGTTTCTTTTTATATATTTATATGTTTTAAATTTTCCCCTCGTTCTACTTTCTTTCCATTTTGTCTGCCTCCTCATTCTTCGTCTTCAACTTTTTCATCTTTTATCATTTTCTTATATATATATATCATCATCATCAGCCATTATAAGTCCACTGCTGGACAAAGGCCTTTCCCATCCCCTTCCATGACAACTGCGATTGTGCTAACCTTTGCCAAATCTTACCGGCAAGCCTTTTTATCTCATCTCTCCATCTTGTATTCCTACTTCGTTTACTGTCCCATGGGCACATCATTTTCTCTATCTGTTGTCATCTTTTCTTGCTAAGTGACCAGCCCATCTCCATTTTTGTTGCTTAATTATTTGTAATATCCTTCATTCTAATCCTACCTTTGATCCATGTTGATCTTTTTCTATCTCTTAGAGTTATCCCTAGCATTGCTCTTTCCATGGTTCTCTGTGCGATTCTAAGTTGATTCTCAGTTCGTTTTGTTAATTTCCATGTTAAGCATCCATAAGTCATAGCTGGTATTATGCAACCGTTTTATACTTTACACTTTAAGCATATTGGCAACGTGACTTTCAATATGTCTCTTTTCATATCCAACCTATCGTTATGCATTGTTTTATTTCTCTTTCATCATCTTTCTCTAACCTTATTACCTTTCCTAGATAGATGTATTCATCAACCTCTTCTAAAGCTTCTCCCTCTATCATTATGATCTTTTTGGGGACTTTTTCATTGAACATTACTTTGTGTTTTGTTCATCTTTAAGCCTACTTTTTTACTTTCTCTATTTAGATCAGTCAACATGTTTTGTATTTCTTCCAATGCTTCTGACATCATGGAAACGTCATTGATGAATCTTAAGTGGTTTAAGTATTCTCTATATGTTTATTCCCATTCCCTCCCAATCAGTTTTCATAAAGATGCTTTCAAGGCTCACTGTAAATAGTTTAGGTGATATTGTATCCCCTTGCCTTACTCCTTTTGCTATCTTTATCAGGTTTGTATCTTTATGTAGTATAATTATTGCTGTGCCATTTTCATATATATATGTGTATGTTTTATCCTATTTCTTAATTCTTTTCCTTTTGTCTTTCTCGTCCTTCATCATCAACTTCTTTCCTTTTTCCTAATTTTTATCATTTCTCGCTGGTTTGTCCAAAATCTTTTCTTCCCATTTTTCCACTTGTGAATTTTACTTTTATTTTTGCTTAACCTTTTCTAATATAAACTTTGTTTCTTTTCTCTCTGTTTTTTAAGGTTTTGAGATTTCACGCATGGTTCCTGATTTTCTTTCCACTCACTTAACAACTCCAATTTTATATTTTTTTGTTTTTTCCTATGTAACATCACATTTTGTCCTTTAAGACTTGCTTTATCTTTATTTTCATTCTATTGATAATATTTCTGACACTCTCACTGATGATCCTCTTTCATCCTCCTACACTTTCCTCATCCTCCTACTCTTTGCGCATCCTACCACACTTTGCTCACATACATTCCTGCTGTAATTTCTTTTACCATTTCATAAAATTATTTCATTCTTTCTTTTTATTAATTTTACAATCATCATTTTGACATTTTCAATATATCTTTGAGTTTATTTCCACTTTTTCTTTTATTACAAAGCATTCAGTTTTCATTTTACATTTTTCTCTTAGCTATTCCACTTTCCACACTACATATTTTTTTGTCATTTTTTTCCTTTCCTTTGTTCATAAAGATTCATATTCCTCAAGGGGGATAACTAGAATTCAAGAT
>VCCN01004568.1:7168784-7178808 GCA_006491835.1 Architeuthis dux | reverse complement strand
AAATTAACATTTCCCTACCGTGATTTGAAATCAAGTGATCAGTTTGCGGCCAAACTGACAAATCTTATATATTTACAAATTTATTTAGAATATATACGATACAAAAGTTGCAGTAATCATCTTCAGTTGGAATAGAAGTAGGAGTTGAGTTTGACCCTGCAACAACCAAGCTTGTTCCTTTGATTCTCTCTCTCTCTTTTTTTTCTAATCTTCACTTTCCCTCTCACTTTACTGATTTGATTCTTCCCTCCTTTACTTTCCCCTCCTTCCCATCATTTATGTCCCCTTTTGTGAAGAACTCTTCTGTCTTTTATATGCCTTACAGTTTCATCAATCAAAACACTTTTACTATTATTCTTATTTCTCAATCTTCACACTGTATGGATTTCTCAATCAGATTACAGGAAAGAGATTCAGTCATTTGCAATGATCATTCTATTTATCAATTGTCTTCGTAATTCTGGTTTTCACTTGCTTTCTATTCTTCGTTTCATTGTCTGAAAGCCAACAATACATCATTATTTGCTGTGGCTTTGTCAATGTCCATGGCAAATTCTAAGGAACTTAAAGTAGTTAGCAAAAAAGAGAAAAAATATCATGGATCATGTAAAAATACCTTTAAGCTGAAGATCTTAATACCACGTTTCAATGATTTAGACATGTACAGAAGACATCGGTGTCACAACGACCACAATCAAGAGGTCTGGCGAATTTTCGGGAAGGTCTATGTCCAATGACGGATGTTAAAAGGCTGATGATGATGTGTTGGTAGCATAATGGTTATCCGTACAGTTCAAGTTTCAACCATGGCTGCTTATGTTCACTTTGCACCAATTTCTTTGGGAAAGGTATGAATCCACTTCTCCCCCCCCCAGCTATGCAGTTTGAACCCTTTAGACCAGTAAGACAGTTCAACTAAGAGAGAGTTACTCTCATTGTACTACTAGAAAACTGACCGTGAAAGCCAAGATAGTGGGATTCTCCGTGTAATGACCGTGTCAAGATGATTATGACAGATACCAACAGATTTAAAAGGCAACAAAATATCTACTCACAGATTCATTTATTCATTCTTATTTATTGGGAAAGGTATGAATCCACTTCTCCCCCATTCTTATTTACCACAATGGTACTCAAGAACACATGCTTCATGTCTGGTCTCCTAAAACAACATGGCGTCATTCCCCTCAGAATGTAAACAGTGGCCCCTTACCGGAAGTCAATAAGTGCTCCCCAGCCTAAGGGGCATAACCCAATACTGAGATGAGAATACTTACTTAACAGACCCTCAACTTTAGAAAAAAACAATCGAGCAAAGGTTGCTATGCAAATCTCTGCACAGCCAGAGACATCATTGGAACAATGGTCAACCATTCAACTTTGTTCACTAGGTCACATTTTGAACTTGGGCCATAATATTCGACTCTTCTTTTGTGAATTCTTATCTTTTATTTGGCTTATTCTGTTGACCAACCTTTACACTCTTGGAGGTCCATTCAAAAATAGATTCAGATGACATTAAATTTATTCTCGCTTCTCATTGGCTACGACCCACAAGTTGTAGGAAATAAGAACATTTCTATTCTTGCAATTCAGTTGCCGACTGAATCGCAGACCATTTTTCATGTCGTAAGCACGCGTATGTCACAGTCGGTAAGCAACAAATTTATTGGCGACTGGACTGAAAGAATTGCTGACTCAACGAAATCCAGTCGGCTTAACTCTCACTGTCTTCTACTTGATCATTATATTATTAATATAGCCTCTTCTTTTTCTTTAATCTTCCTAGTCAATATACATTTTACCGAAGGTTCGTAAAGTAAAACCAAGGCAATACTTACTTTCATTTAGAAATAAGAACAACCTATACAGAGATCTCTTCAATGAGCTGTTTGAAAAAGTTCCTTATAAGGATTTGAAATATAATCTGCAATATTGGAACGGATATATGACCATAAGGCTGGCTTTTCAATGAGGCATTTCTGTCTGGAGTGACAATAATTTTAAAATGCTCCATACTTCTATTGATATCACAGGATCTTCTTTATACAATGTCATACTTTGGATATTTGGCATCTTTAGGAGTTTGAAAAGAAGGAAGTACCATATTTAAGGTGCACATTTAAATAAACAAACAATTATGTAACAAATGCATTGGTATTATGACTAGGGGTACCGTCTACTAGTTGTAGTTGGCTCTAGTCCTCCATTGTGAATCATGCATCTTGTATGTCGGGAAATATGGTAACTTATCTTCAGTCCTCCCCAGCAAGATGAAATTCACCTTCAAAACAGTGAATGGAAATGGGTTTCGGCAACTAGGTATACTGTAAGGCTAGGTTCTGGAAATTAAGTGTATGGTAATAGAAATTGGGAAGTAGGTATATGCCGTACCTCCCTGTGTCCATCACCTTCTCAAAGTGAAAGTGAAAGTTGTAAAATATGACATGTATTCTGGCTAGTCTTACTGATAAACAAATGATGGATCTTTTACAAGTGAAACTGATACTTCCTTCTGTCTTCTCCATTAAATTATCGTCACGCTAAAAGATTGTCTTGGTCAGTTTCCTGGTGTTGTAAACTTAGTCTGTCAGGATTGATTGATTGAATTCTCACCTGATCCTGTTTGGACATAATCAAAAGCTTTTTACTCACTAAAACTCTATAGTCTACAAAACACCCCACCACAGATAGATATGAAAAGAAGCATGATAAGCATATATGATTTTGGCAAGACTGATATCCTTATCTTTCCTCCTCCTACACACAGCTTGACAAGGAGCAGATAACTGTCACAGGGTGTAAAATTAATGAAATAACTAAAAAATAAAAAAACCTGACATTCTGATATTCAGATTACATGTCACTATCTCTGATAGATTGTTGTAACCAATGGAGGTTGGTATCTTTTATCGGAAATCCATTCGGTATCAAAAAGATGCCTTTACCCCTTCATTTGATTTCATTAGATTTAGGAACAAAACTAGAAAATTGCTCATCCGTTTCTTGAGAATTATCTTGCTTTACGGCTTTTTATATGTTAGTGTCCTCTTCCGGTATCTCATTAGCTGACACCGGAGGAAACTTTTTTTTATCCAATTCAGGCTATTCTGCCTCTTTTTGATTTCTCTACATACATTTAGTGTCTAATCGCTCCATCATTTAGACATGACATTTTCTGTATGTTGAGAAGAACACTGAATTATCTCCCTTTCCCATTTCATTGCACTTGATAAATGTCTGTTAAAGATCTATAATGACAGCTAATGGACTTAAACTCATTTTACCATTTCTGCTAGGCTGCTTATTCTTCAGGATTCCCAAGTAGATGTTCATCCATACAGATTTCTTCCAAAAATCTATTACAAAAAAGAATGAACTAATGCTAGCTCCCTAAACCCTTTTCTATCTACAATAAAAATCCTAAACCTACAAATATAATGAAGTGTGATTTTTTTCTGTTTCTTTGTCTGTAAGAGGAGACTCTTCCACAAAAAGGTAGCAATTCTGCGGACACAAACTATCTCCTACCCACTACTTGGAACAATGGACTCTTCAACTGAAATGAGTTCTCTTGTATGTTTTTGGTTCTAAAAATATCATCTCATAGAAATTGAAAGATTTCCATGAGTTTTTCACGAAGACTAACTAGTTGTTACAATAAGTATTTCATTATTGAACCAAATCAGTCACCAAAACTGTCAGATAGGTTTCTTTCAAGTTGGTCTGGCTTTGTAAGTACGTAAATGTATCATGTGCACAGGCCGCTAGATTGAGCTAGAGGGCTGAAAATTTAAACATTTACTCCTTATATCGAGAAAAAACGTTTTTTATATATTTTTTTAAGATAGGTTTTTAGTGGAGGGTTGTATGTATGTATGACGTCCACAGGCTGGACCAATGGAGCTAGAGGGATGAAAATTTAAACATTGACTCCTTGTTATGTCTAGAAAAAAAAGAAAAAAGAGAATTGCCCCATAATAGGTTTTTAGTGAAGGGTTCAATTTGCAATGTAAGTTTATGCTAAATTGATCCCTTATTTTGTGTCCAGCAGCATTCATGCTTATTTTTTTAAAATTCTGTCATTTTTAGTGATCACTGTCCAACAAAAGGCAAAAGATGTAACTTATTCATTGATCATCCTTTTTTCCAATTTTTCTAATTGATCACACAGTATGCTGCCAAAAGACGGTTTCTATTGATTGTGACTAACCAGACCTGTTTTTTTAAAGTATTTTTGTTTTCACCATTTTTATTCTCTTCAGATATCTTTAAATCATCCTTCAGCCTGTTTGCTGCAAAGTATATTTTTTTAATATTGTAACTCCTGTGCTGGGTTTTTCTCATAAAAAATTGATCAGAATAGCAAGTGCTAATCATAAATGTTCTCCGTACAGAGTTATGGCCCTTACATAGCTGGCGCTCCCTTATTCTGGTGAACATGTGACCGAGCGCTGGTCGGCCATCTTGCTTTTATCAGTGTATACCAGGTTGTAAAGAAAAGCAGTTTGTAATAAACTGTTGTCTTTCTATCATTTGTCGGTGTGATTTTAGTTCCTTTCCATTTGGTTTCTTTTCTGTCTATCATTTCTCTCAAGATAGCCATCGCTAGACGAATGTACTGCATCATATAGACAGGAATTGTTTGTTTTGAAAATGATTTTTATATTGTCAGTATTATCTTCTAACTGTAACAATTCCAAGAATAATTTTCTATAAAAAATGCAAGCTTCTGTCATGTCAACCATTGCTAGGGTTTCTGCAGCTAGAGTACTCTTGACAACTCTTCTAACATGTCTAGATTGCAAAGCAATGGTCTTATGTTTATTATTACCACCTACCAAAAAGATACGGATTCATTTTCATACAAATCAACTAATATGTACAACAGATTATCTAATAAATGTAATATTTACATAAATTTATAAAAGGCGACCATTTCTGCAATCATTCTGAGTTGTCAATCTTTTCAAACAATTTCTTTGATTAATTTTAATATTCTCTCCAGTTCTTGACCTGCATGGGCATCTACAATACTTATCATCTTTGACATCCTCTCAACCTTCACAAAATCTCTTGTGCCATATGTGCACATGACATACATTCTTCTCTTTAAACTTCAGTTAGCACACAGAAAGATTCAGTAGCCGTTTTGTCCCATTTTACCAAAAATTTCAAATTGTTGCATTGCTCAATTTTAGAACTGACCATTTTTATGATGCATCAGATAAACATTTCTGCTTCAAGTTATGCGTAACATCGAACTGAAGACGCGGTTCATGCTTGCTTTCACATTGGTAGGTCTAAATGACATGGTTCGCACAGAGGCGCCATGGATTGACTTACATTAGCCCAGTCTGATTACTTAATAGCCACACCTGTATGTGTTGGTGAGCATTACATGTAGACATATAGGCACCCTATCTATTAACAAGTTTGAATCTTTTAATACATGTGTATAACTTATGAGTATCCACACGTTTAGATACATACAAATGCATACTTTTGGTGTATTAGAAACCGTCAATCAAAACTGTCAACATAGGTTTCTTCAGTTTTTAAGTTTGGCTGACTATGTATGTATGTATCACATGCACAGGCTGAGCCAATGGAGCTACAGGGCTGAAAATTTAAACATTTACTTCTTGTTATGACTAGAAAAAAAGAGAATTGCGCCCATAATAGGTTTTAGTGGGTGGGTTCAATTTGCAATTTAAGTTTATGCTAAATTGATCCTTAGATTGTGTCCGGCAGCATTCACGCTTGTTTTTTTTTTAAAATTCAGACTTTTTTAGTGATCACTGCCCAATCAAAAGGCGAGAGAAATAATTTTTTCATTGATTACTCTTTTTTCCAATTTTTTAAATGATCATCCCCCACACGGATTGCTGCCAAAAGACGTTGGTCAAATAACAGTTTCTATTGAGTGACTAACCAGAATTATGTTTGTATATCCTTCCTCTTACATAGGCACACACAGCAACAAGGGCATTTCTCACTGAAGTGTAATATATAACAACTACAAAGAATAAAAATGCAATAATGTGTATATAATAATAGACATAATAAATCGCAATAATAAAGTCTATACTATAAATGTAATATAATATAAACTACAATTTCCTAAAAGTAGCCATAAGAAAAATAAATTAATAAATAAATATAACTGTACATCTATATTGGTTCCTTTGTTCCAACCTGTGATGTGTTTTATTACTGTGCTCATAAATTATAATTTGTTTATTCATTTGTTTGGTTGATTGTGTTCCGTCTTTAATCGCAAACATCAAAAAGGGACATCCTTTAATTTGGCATTTCATTAATTTAAAATTACGATGTACTGACCGTGCATTTCTAATGAGATGTATTATCTATTCTCATTCCTCTAAGCTCCAATCGATAAATTGAAATATATAAACTGAGACGAAATAAAATATTTCTTCCACAGAATAAACAGCTCAAAAAAAAATAAGGAAAATTGAGAAAAAAAAAAAAAAAATTAAAATATTCCTCCCCAAAATAAATTTAGAATTGTGAAAAAAGAAAAGAAAAGAAAAAGGTAATTATGTTGGAAGTTTTTCATTTTAGAGGCTATGCAGACAGTTAGTGTTTTGAGACTTATTGACAAATACTCAAGTTTATCCTGCAATTATACACAGTGGTGTAATGCTCTGGGAACGGTATTCCCTTAATTTGCTTCGGAGGGGGAGTGGTATATCTATATACTACAGGACCGTCCAAACAAAATTCATATTTAGACCACAACCCTTTGATCGCTGGAAAACAACCCTATTGTAAAAGTGCACTATTTCATTGATGGATATATGATGATATTCAGATATCTAATTGATGAAGATAATTATGAACAAAAGGCTGATATGGGAATTTTTGAAAATAGAGTCAGAAATCAATGTATTTTTCAAGTCATCCACAGACTTGGGATAGATCTATTATACACCTATGAACTAACAACAAATAATTGAAGGGGATAATTGGTTTATTTACTCTTTCTGTAATCTTAAAGCAAGCTTTTTGTAGCATTTTTCAAAAAGATAAGGAACACATATTAGCAAATTATTGGAGGGGCTGAAGCCCCCTCCCCCCTGTTCTGACAGCCCTGTACTACTAAAATTCTGATTCTGTTTATATCCTCAAATTAGCCAAAACAGTGCATTGTAGCTATACATATTGAACCAAGGTATCCCTAAAATGCCATAACTTAAAGAATGCATAACAATTGAAGACAGGTTCCCTAGGACTTCATTTTTGTGTAAGTGTAAAGCATCAATCTCTTAAGAGACAATTCACAATAAAAAATATTGCTGCAATGAAGTCATGGTTTCCATTGCTTGCAGCAACTCAGTGATCCTTGCAAGTTTCAAGTCTGGTTGAAACCAGGACTTTATTCTTACAAGTTTTTATGACTACCCCCTTGGCAGGATACAAGTCCAACAAAGGGATACTTCCACCCTAATCACACAGCTTAGAGTGTTCTCAATTAGCTGTCAATTCCAGTCGTACATGAACAGACATACAAGCTTTGAAAGTTACTAAATACACAAAATCTTGGCACCCTTGAAAAAGAATGCAAACGGCTAAAGATTAAGACGAGATACAACTCTCCTCTAAGACTTAGCTATGAGTTCTACTCCTAAGAAACAATATTACTGAAAGGCATTACCTTTTTACATATCTTATGTTCATTAATAACTGCAACCCAATCATTATTCATATCTCATTCTACAGGGGTGCATTTTATTGAAAACAAAGCCAGCAAAGTACAACTTGAGAAGCAAGGAGTATTACAAGTAATCATACAGATAACTGACAATCATACACGATGAATAATTCATAATTGCGAATAATGGCAAACAAGAATTGCTGTATACATATTAAGTTGTTATTGCTTGATGCAAATAATGCTTTTAGAATCCTTAAAATCGCTCTTCTCAAAGATATACTTAGTCATCTATGTCAGTGGGTGAAGGTTCACAAAAATGATTTGTCTTTGTATCTCAAAGGCTGTTATTGTCATTTTCACCCATTTTCCCAAAGGGCCACATTTTTGGTATCTTTTTTCTTTCTTTGAAGCTTAGCACCAAGTGATTGACTGATGTATCCTCTGATTATTATCATATTTATTGTCCTAATCCTACCTTCCTATACTTCCCATCTCCTCTTATCTATCCTAATATTCTTCATGTCTCCCGTCAGTCCAGATCTCTCTCTATTCTACATATCTCCCTCTAGTCTGATCTAATTCTACTTCTCCCAATGGGCATATGGGAACTCTTTGGTTAAGTGGAGCAAAGGGCTTGATTTGTCTGAATTTAGGGTATCTGGCGAGTTCATAGCAGGCAAATTCATAGCGAAAATGGCTATTTCCTAGCCACTTTTTATAGCTGAAACAAACCGAAACAAAATCATTTTTATCTGGTGTTTCTAATCTATGGGACACATAAGTAAAAGTAAATAATTTAATTTTTACAATGTTGTTCAAAGCTTTTGAGGGCAATAAGTAAAATAAAATCTCTTTAAATAAAGTTGTATATCACTGAAAACAAAACTTTTTCATAGTTTAGTGATATGAGATGAATGATGGTTTTATCGTTTCATTTCGTTTTGGCTATAAAAAGTGGCTAGGAAATAGCCATTTTCACTATGAAATGAATGCCTGCTTTTAATTTGTCTGCTATGAATTCGCCTGCTATGAAAGTTCCTTAATCCGAATTTAGTGGGGGGGAGTTGTCCCTCCCTGCCCCCCTGGCTTGTATGCCTTTGTATCTCCCAATACCTCCTATCTCCTTATACTCCACATATCTGCGCAAACTGTATCCATATATTTGCAATAAATCCACCTTTATTAGAAACCATCAACCAAATCTGTCAACATAGATGACTTCAGTTTTTAAGTGATTCTGGCTTGCTGGCTATCTATGTAACATGAAGATTTAAACATTTGCTCCTTATTGTGTCTAGGAAAAACAAATTTTTTAAAAAAATTCTCCCACAAAATAAGTTTTTATGGGAGGGGTCAATTTATAATGTAAATTCATGTTAAATAGATCTCTTAGTTTGCATCCGGCAGCGTTCATGCTTGTTTTTGGAAAATTCAAACTTTTTAGAGATGCACAAAAAGGCCAGAGAAGTAAGTTATTCATTGACCACCCCTTTTTCCAATTTTTAATTGATCACACCCAACATGGCATACTGCCAAAAGACGTTGGTCATGTGATAGTTTCTATTGAGTGACTAACCAGACCTGTTCATATATTTATTGACCTCTTCCTGTTTGCCAGTTTATCTGTCTTTAAGCATAGACATTGTTTTGATGAAGTATGTATTCATATTCCACTCATGTATTCTTAGACTATATAGGTTCTTGCATACAAGTGACAAAAGTCATCAGCTGGGGCCTTTTCTATAATGTATTTTGCTGTACAGGTGGCCCCAGCTGAGTCAATTGGCTCCATCTGGTTGACCACGTGTGCATCTAAGTTAGTAATAAAGTAAGACATAAAAAGAATAACGAGAAAAATGTAGCAAGAAAAAAAAAAGTTTAGAAAAGGAAAGATAGCAGCAAATGGAAAGTTAAAAACAAAACATTAGATGCATCAGATCCATATGGGAAATGCCCGAGGATATATATCGCTGTGAGACCCCTACTGAGAGAGCACAATTTAAGATTGCTGTTAAAGATGCAGAACAGAAAACCACACATGCACAAGTCTCATCAGGTGTGTGTGTATGTGTTTCTGAGTTTACTAGTCTGAGAGTGAATGTGTGCATGTGTGTATGATCTTGGCTATTCTTGAGACCCTCAACCCTCGGGCAAAGATAAGGGAAGCGAGAGAACATTCTACTTCAGATCGGATCGGATCTTATCTAGAACTTTTAGTCTATCATTGGCCAGCCAGGCTGAAGTGCCCAACTCACTACTTGCGACTTCCTCCTCAAACTACATTTATCTTCCTTGGTTCAAATCTCACTCACCTTTTTTATATACATATATATATATATATAT
>VCCN01004568.1:7021534-7032698 GCA_006491835.1 Architeuthis dux | reverse complement strand
AAGGGACAAGTTGTTATGGAATGTATGTAAGTTGCTCTCCTTGAATTGAAGATATTCTGGGTGTTTTGTGCATAAAACGATTGTTCAGTTAATCGGACCAGACGGTTATTGGATCCAAAACAACTTTGCAGTATAAAAAATTAACATGTTATTTATTTTTGTATTTTAAACATTTTTAATTAATTTTAGATAAAGTGTTCGAGACCCCCTGATTTTGATAATAATAAATATTTGATAACATTATTCGGGCTCTTAATAAACAACAACTTCCTCCGTGTCTACATCTATTTAATTTTAATTCTTATTTAGAGCCAATGGCTAGTTTGGACTCTTGGACCAAAGTTTCTTAAACTGAGTTTAGAAACTTGAATCAATTTCCAATGCAACTAGAATCTCAGATCTTCTCATTCAGAATTCTAATTTCAATATCTTTGGGTAACTTCAAGCAACACAAAAGTCTATCAAAGAATGATGTCTAGTGATTGGTCATTGTTGTAATATTAGCTCCAGGCCTTCACAGTTTTATTAGCATTGTTGATGACCTTGGGCTTCTGTTTATCAAAAGTTAAAGACGAACTAACCAGACGTTGATGGAATAGTGCCACCAAAACTCCATCACAATGAAGAACAACTTACAAGTTTTCTGACAAAATGAAATAATGAACAGTTGTGTTCTGGTTCATTTTGTTTGGGACTTTCTGTTGAAATTCTGAGAAGACTTTAGTCAGTGTTTATTATATTGTGGTCTTGTTGCTACTATGAATAACATAACAAAGGCTCTACTACTATTAATAATAGTAATGGTTCTGGTTAGTCACTCAGTAGAAACCATCACGTGACCAATGTATTTTGGCACAATACCATGTTTGGGGTGATCAATCAAAAAACTGGAAAAAAGGGAGATCAATGAATAAGTTACTTCTTTCACCTTTTGTTGGGCTGTGATCACAAGCAGAAACAAACTAAGGGACCAATTTAGCATAAACTTACATTGCATATTGTGAACCCCTTACTAAAAACTTATTTGGGGGGAATTTAAAACAAACAAAAAATGTTTTTTCTAGACATAATAAGGACTAAATGTTTAAATCTTTAGCCCTTTAGCTCCATTGGTGTGGTCTGTATGCATGATATATACATAGTCAGCCAGCCAAACTTAAAAACTGAAGAAACCTATGTTGACAGTTTTGCTTGACAGTTTCTCGAGGAGACTTAATAGAAATGTTTAAGATTATGCATGGTTTAGAAGTAGTAAACCCTGATGTATTTTTTACTAGAAGAGGGTACAAGGGACTGAGAGGCCACACATAAACAGCAGAAGCAAATAAAAGTAGTGGTGGGACTTTGGAATAGATTACCGGAATATGTAGTGCTATCATCAGATGTAAAGGATTTTAACCACCACCTAGATATTGTATAAATATGATTGTTATGATGTGTGCTTGTATATACAAATTGTACCTTTTTCTTACACTAAAATAAAATGTTAATAATAATAAGAGTAGTTAGGTATTCTTGTTTCCAAGGAAATTGTTGCTTTTAAACTTTGCAGATCATTTATCTGTGTTGTTTGTTACCTTCATTTCTGCGATGTTCTTGTTCAAACAGATGATGATTTGATGCCAGAGTTTATGATCTGCCACTTGTTCTACCCTAGTTTCTGAGTTTCTTCATAGTCTGTTTGAGTTGATCTTTGTAACGGCACAGAGGGCAGCTGCAGGATTTTTTAATTATAGTAATACAAGAAAATGAAGGACCTGTATTCATCCTCACCACATCTGCTGCACAGTATATTAATAATAATATTAATAATAATAATTTGTGCAATAAAAATACAGTCCCCACCTTTCTTTCTGCTGAGAAAGTAACAGTAAAGATCCACATATATAAAACGTGATGTGTATATATATATTTTTTTGTGCGTAACACTTTTCAATGTGTGCACACATACTACACTCTGATCCTAGCCAGGGTGCACACATACTAATTTCTGATCCTAGGCAGAAGGTCGGGGAGCAACACTTTGATCTTAGGCAGAATGTGTAGATGTTCTGATCCTAGGTAGAATTGTTGATCATAGGTAAATAATCCCATCATTTTTGGCAAGGCAGAGCGCACAAATACCTTGATCCTACGCAGAAGTGCCGATTAATACATAAAATAATCCCATCATTTTTGACAGGGACTATGTTAGTATTAATAATAGCAATTTCTGACAACTTCAATAAAAATGCAGTCTCTACCGTTGTTTCTGTTGCGAAAATAACACTAAACATTGTTAATAATTTCGATGTGAGACTTAAACTAATAGAAAATCAATTGGAGGTCAAGCTAAGATATTAGTCTTCTGCAGAAATAGTGTAAAAACTATTGCATCAGAGGCGTGGTATCAATTAAGTTCAGTTTAAATCTCAAAACAGACAGGTCTGGTCATTCACTCAATAGACACCGTCACATGACCAATGTCTTTTGGTAGCATGCCATATTGGGGATGATCAATTAAAAAATTGGAAAAAGGTGTGATTAATGAATAGGTTACTTCTCTCACCTATTGTTCGGCAGTGATCACTAAATAAGTCTTAATTTTCAAAAAAACAAGTGCGAATACTGCCGGACACAAACTAAGAGACCAATTTAGCATACACTTAGATTGCAAATTGAACCCCCACTAAATGAAACAGTCACTCAATAGAAACCGTCACGTGACCACCATCTTTTGGCGGCATGTCGTATTGGGGGTGATCAATTAAAAAAATTGGAAAAAGGAGTGATCAATGAATGAGTTACTTCTCTCACCTTTTGTTGGATCACAAGAACAGTTCGAATTTTCAACAAAGCAGCGTGAATGCTGCTGGACACAATCTACGGTACTAATTTAGCATAAACTTACCAAATAAGGAGTAAATATTTAAATTTTCAGCCGTCTATCTCCATTGGTATGGCCTGTATGCATGACACATACATAGTCAGCTAGCCAGCCAGAATCACTTCAAAGCTGTAGAAACCTATGATGACAGTTTTGGTTGACAGTTCCTAATAGGAAATCAATTGGAGATCGTGCAGAAAAAAGTAAAACGTTTGCCGCAGAGGCTTGGTATCAATTAAGTTCTGTGTAAATATCAAAACAGAGATAGCGAAAGCGACATGAATGGCTATAAGGATATTAGGAAATATAACGAGAATTGGTGGCATTTAATATCCAAATATTCCCACCAGAGAATTTGTAATCATAACAGTAGTATCTATAGTATTACCAGCAGCAGATTCAGGAGTTTTAAAAGGGGGCGGTCCAAATGGAAAAATGATATCAAATGAAAAACATGATTTTGTTTTTAACGTTAATTTTTGATTACTTGGGATAATAAGTTGTTTTTTTTTAATTTTTTAACTGTGCTTTACCCAGGCAGGGATTGGGGGTGTCCACAACCCCCTCTCCACAGATCCTTGCCTGATTACTAAGGAGTAGAAGGATAGTTGAAAGAGTTGTGGCCATTGTCAGTGGACACTTGTTTACTGTAAATCTTTCAGAATTAGAGCCAAAAATTCAACTTTGATAGGATTATAACAACAGCTATGGATACAGACTTGAAAACAAACAATATCTTTAAACATTAAAATCCTGCGAGCAAATATTGAGAAACTTTTTTATGTCTTAAAGATTCTTTTTGTCTTTTTAATAGATTCAAAAGATGCCTTGATTGACTAAATTCAGTTCTTTGGTTACTAATTGGTATTCTCGGTTAAGCACAAATGATTTTTTAGCAAACGTTATTCATTGATTTGAGGCAAAATATAACTAGATATATTTGAGTGGATAATTCCCATATTTCAAGCTTTTTATGGTATTTATCTGGCCCACCATCTACTCATTTATACGCGACATGGCCCTGCCTTATGTTGAAGAGTTGATTTATCCAAAGAATATTGTACTAAACTCGAATTAAATCTTAGTTTTGGAGTCAACTTATATGCCGACATATAAGGTAGTTATTCAAATAGTTCTTTGGAGGATTGCACTCCTTCTTGTTGCTTGTGTTGTCAGCACAACGTTTCTTTGTCCTTGTCTTGTCGGGTTTGAAACACCCGAATCCTACGTTATAAGGATTACCTCCTTTGAAATTAAAAACTTCTGTTTACCCCATCACATTCAGCTGAGGAAGGCCGAGGAATGGATCAGCTGAAACATGTTAACAACACAAACAACAAGAATGAGTTCAATCGTCCGAAGAACCTTTTCAATGTTAATGACCCTTCTCAAAACTCTATTGTTATTGTTTCATGCGCTTTTACTTGTATTATTTGTTTCAATCATCAACGTCTCTCATCTTTGCTTGTTTATATTAGGCATTAACAGTTTCTCTTCCACTGTACAGAGATGACTTCTACTGTGAAATATCTTCTATTACCGTATTTCCCGGCATGGATGTAACCCAATTTTGATTTACAACATTTTTTAAAACTAGAATAAACATAAAATTATGGTCTAAGGTTCTCCGTTTAAAATGTGGAAACCAATCTTCAATCTTCAATGTTGTCTGGTGTTGGTGACTGAAGGAAACACATTTCATCACTGAACAACTGAACACAACCCAAACAGATGAAGTGAGTGTTTGATTACAATAGTCTTATTGTTATGAGATTTACAAGTAAACCCTTTTAACATATCACAGTTTAACTTCTTTTGTCAGTTAGTAATGTTCTCTTAAAATCAAGTTCGTTTGCGGAGAGTAAAAATACTGTTAATATTGATATAAAACATCTAAATTACCACTAGTCCATTGGCTCATCTTCCATAGGACACAAAATTGATTTTTGTGATTACCTTTTTTATTATTTATGAAACTTTTGATTATTTACTAAGTATAATCTATACATTTCATTCAGAGCTCATATACGGGATTTAAGATTATTGTCTAGCATAGATTTCTGTTCTCTGGCCTAAGGATAGGCTTGTAAAAAAAATTAACCTTCAGCCTGTTGGATGCCTTGGAAATTTCCTAGACTTTCTGGAAAAAAAATACTGCTTTTGGTGCCGGGAAATACAGTAATTATTTCCTGAATATTTCCTTAATTCTCATTTGTTTTTAATCAAATCTTTCTTTTCAGGAATACAAGCCAGAGTTTGTTTTTTTTGTTCCCGATATTCTGCAATGAATTAAATCTCTTGACTAACTTTTGTTTCCTTCTGTCTTCTTTGTAGCATGCGAATGCGTGGTGTACCAGAGCTATGGTAATTCTAAAGGACGATTCACATCACCAAACTTTCCTGAGACATACCCAAGAAACATTAACTGCATTTTATATACATTCATCGGTGACTTAGGAGAAATCATAGAATTAACATTTTTGGAGTTTGATTTAAAAATGCCGGGTAAAGACGGGTAAGTACTGTTTGATTTTTGATCATTATATTTTTATCATTTATAAAGTTCAACTGCATATTTTCATTCCAGGACATTTTTTAGAGGCCTTTTTAATATGAAAAAAAGATACTGGGCCTGTTATCGATACTATTGTTTTTAATGAACATGATTTCTTTTCATTGAAATCACCATTATGCTTGTTGATAAAATGGTATTTATTGCTTGATCTCAGTTACCAATGTTGAGCTCATTTGGCGCAGATGGTCCTGGTAACATGAGAAGGCAAACATCTGTAGTATGCAAATATTTCCTCTAACTTGGGGTAAAAAATCAGTAATATATGTAAACATATCAATAACCAAAAGTAGCAAAACCTGATATTACCAACAATGGCAAAAATGTATTCCCAACATTAAAACACTGTCATATGATAGACAACACTCTGGTAATAAATAATTGACTTTTCTATATATGGAAGTTCACACCAGACAAAATTCAGCAAAGATGTTAAAGAAACAAATAACAACATAGAGATAAAGATTATTCTGTTGATAATTATTCCAAATAATTTGTATTAAGAGATATTCTCAGATTAATGAAGTTATTGCCTCAGTTTAATCCTAAATCTTTCAAATTAATTTTCTTCAATTTAGAGTAATCTGTGTAGAAAGACAATTTTTAAGCCATCAGCATTTCATAGATTCTAACATTTTCCCTATTCATTCCAATTTTCAGGTTTTAGATTAAATTTTCAAAACATTGGATTATCAGCTTAACAGAGATGGGGTGGGTTGCCACGCCTTAAAGTTATCAGCAAAAGCAGTGTGAAGAAAATTGTTTAAGAAAAGTCAATAAAAATGTTCAAATGTAAAATGAACTAATATTAAGAAAACATATGAAAGCCTTCTAGATAGATTTGTTCAAGTTCACTTGATATTGAGCACGAATTATATACATTTCTTCCAAATCCCCAATATCCATTTGTTCAAATCTAACCAGGCATGGATAATTAAAAAATATTTTTTTATTATCTAAATAAAGAAATCTTATAGATAAAAGAGCCAAATAATCCTAAGTAATCATTAATTAAAAATGAAAATGTATTATATCCATTGTCTAATTAGACAGATTGAGTAAAAAAAAAGAAGTGTTTCAAAATCGGACTCTCTCCCTCTGCTAAAAAATCTTGAATCTGTCCTTGCACGTCCACTCGCTTTTGAGCAAGAATCATATCCGTTTCTTTCAAATCACCAATATCCATTTGTTCAAATCTATCTCTTTATTCTTAGCAGCATATCACGTTTTGGCTTTATTCCCAAGGAAAATCATTGAAATGAAATCACTTCCCTCAGGACCAGCTGCCACTTTATGTTCAATGTTAAATATTAATCAGGTTTCACTCGTCAGATGACCTTCTCGTTGATATTTCTCTGCTAAACCCGGGAAGCAAAACCAAGGTTATTTTCTTAAGTCCCTTCAAAAGATAGACAACTATATCTATTCTGATGTAGTGATTGTTCTTGAATGTTGCATTTTCCATCTTCTCTTCTTGTTGATAAATCTTGAAAGGGCAATTCAGGATTCTGTGATGTCCAGTCTTATCCTTTTTACAATACCTTCTAGCCAGCTTAATCCCCCTCCGCATCTACTGTATATGCTGGCCTATAAGATGGACATTTGATTTTAGAAAAAAAAAATTGGCAAATATTACACTGCATCCAATATCAGAGATGGTGCATGAGGCACGCAGATGCTGCAACTGCAGTTTGGGGAGTGTTGGAACTCTGGGGGCGCAATTAGATCTACCATTTAAAACTTTTACTTTTGTGGAGGGCACAAATTGAACAATTTGCATGGGGGCGCAGTCGGACCTAGCACTGCAACTGCCAATATGGTGGTATTATGACTAGGGAGCTCAATAACAAAGCTTAATATTGACAGTTATGGGGCTTAGATGAGATGTAGTCCTCCCAAATCCGTTGTAAACCATTTGTTTTAGAGTCTGTCACATATGGTATCTTAGACACTCATCAGCATGAGTGTACTAGACAGCAAGTGCCCCCCCCCTGCGTGTTAAATTTTGGGCCAATCAAGCCTTTAAGCCACTTAACAAAAGAGTTCCTATACATCTATGCTCATCAAGCTTTACTGAAAACATAAGCTCAAAGACTTTTCAAAATATAAGTCATGGAATTTCATGCTAAAATTAAAACAAATCTTTGTTCCCTATAATTTTGAGGGTGGGCATGGAAATTGTTCCCTATGATTTCTTTGAAGCATTTTTATTATTAATTTTTGCAACAGTGTTCAAACCGGTCTGCTGTGGGTAGCAGTGATTAACTAAACCCAGCAACAGTATTCAAACTGGTCTGTTGTAAACCCAGCAACATTGTTCAAACCGGTCTGTTGTGAATAGTGGTTATTAAATAAACACAGCAACAGTGTTCAAACTGGTCTGTTGTGGGTAGCAGTGATTAACTAAATCCAGCCACAGTGTTCAAACCGGTTTGTTGTGGGTAGAGGTGATTAACAAAACCCAGAAACAGTGTTCAAACTTGTCTGTTGTGGGTAGCAGTGATTAATAAATAAAAAAAAAACTGTGTACCTTTTCTAGTGGATAATCAAATCAAAGTGAAGTATGAGTTTAACTGTTTATGAGGGAAGCAGGAAAATTTCCTACTGGCCAAAACATAGAGAACAATAAAATGCATTGATTCTTGTTGCCATAATCTCTAAAAGGAACCAGCTAAACAGGTTATGCCCTTTGCAGGAGGAAATGTTTAGAGGGGTTTCTTTCAACCTAGCAGAAAATTTCCTTTGGGAAATAAATGGCTTCACTTTATCTTTGATTCTAAAACTGGCATCAGAAGTAAACTCAAGTTGGATTGCCTCTGGCACTTGCAAATGGTACAGTGAAGAATAGGGTATTACCAGGGTGAGTTGGCCGTGTATTTCAAGCATGTCCAGAATACATTCCTTTCCAGAGTATTCTAGACCCTTCCCCTCGATATCGGACCTGGCATTTATTCCTGCTAGGTTTAATCAATAGAAATCTTGTATGCATGTACATCATGAAAAATATTAAATTAAGACATGCTGGAGCATCATAATTACTGAGTAGACTGTCAGCTCGATGTCATGTCCCTTCATATTTATAGAATTTATATTATAATTTGCAAATAAACAAATAAGGAAAACTACTCTATGATTACTAAAGAATTGTGTATGCATGTACATCAAAAAAATTGAGTATGCATGTAAATCAAGAAAGATATCAAATTAAGATATGCCTGGGCATTGTAATTACTGAGTAGATCGTCACGTGTCTGACTGAGGAAAATTATTGGAAGGGCTAGTGTCACCATGCCATTAAGAATGATAGCATATATGAAATATATGGATACATATTACGTTTTATATACAGGGTGTCCCAAGAGTAACTCCTATGTCCCATTTGTGTTCTAAGGGAAGCAACTGATCCAATTAATTATCAAGAGTATTCAATTTTACTGGTAATTTTAGGTATACTGGCATGCTGAGTTGCTTCCCTTAGATAGAACTGACATTAATTTTGGGACAAATCGGTCATTACTTTTGGGACACCCTCTATATGGATAGTATAAAAAATCATGCCAGGGATGCAACTGTTTTATATTATCATTAAGTAGGTTATGTCCCTTTGAGATGTTACAGACAATAGATATACAAATACACGTATCATAGTAGATGCTTTAGTATAAACATCTGACAGAGTTTGTTAATGTCTGGATGCAGGTTATATTTTAGTATTAACTGTGAAGCATTGTTCACTATGAAATATCCAGCATGAAACTTCACAAACCATTTTTGACACATTCGATCATTCACAGTACCTCCTCCATAAACTGCACAATTTTTTTTTCACATTTGAGTCATATTTTTACCTTTATTAAAATTTCTCTTAAAAAAGCATAATATGCTGAAAGTGTTGCTTATTTACTTCCATCTTCAATGTTAGAATCAATGAACAAAACACACCAATTTTAGCAAATTAAAAAAGAAAGCATGCTAATATGACACTGTCACAATACACTTAAAAGTGATCTTTCTGAATGGAGTTAGTTAAAACTAAATAACCCTAATGCCATCTAACAACAAAATCACAACAAACCTTCTCACAAATCATGTTGTAAGGTGAAAACCAGTTCATATACAGTATCGCCCATAAATAAGTACACCCCTATCTCTTTTTAAAAGAAAGTTAATTGTCTTCTGAACCAAACATAGCAGTTGCCAAAAATATTTTTTCGTAGTGTTGTATTCATCTTTGGTTGGCAACATATTCATATTTTTGGCAACAGAGTTTCAATCCTGTAGAGATTGTTAATAAATAATACCTGATAATATCTATTTTGATTATGTAATGTTCCATTAGAAATAATAAAATCCTGCTATGTTTGTTTTAGAAGAAAATTAAATTTCTATAAAATAGTGTGAGGGGTGTACTTATTTATGGGCGATACTGTAGGAAGCAAAACTGAAACCACACAAACTGCCACAATATGTGAAAACAATTCTTAAATGGAGTCTTATTAAAAGGTGAGAGTTTAGAATGTGTCTGCTGCCATGGTTTAGCTAACACCATATTGTATTGCAAAATAAGTACAAAGGAATTGAAAGTGAGGCTATGATAGAATGATTTTCTTGAGAGAAATCATGTATCATCTTTGATGTTTTACCTTATATAAAACTCATTCTTGATTTCAGCATTTTGAAATGTTTTTATTCAAAAAACAATTTTGCTTTTGTGTTCTCTTTGAAGAACCGAATACTGTACCAATTTCATCACTCTATCTCCTGTTTTGTTATTCTATTCAAGAGGCAATGTTACGTTTTTGGTTCTTGATGTTTTTTGGTAGTGTTTCTTGCTTGTTGAGTTATATGTATTTTTTTATTTACCCACTTGGTTTCTTTTTTCTCTGAGATTTGGTCAGACAAAATCATTGGAAACATATTTCAGAGAAAGCAATGATCTTTATTTTTGCAATGGGAGAGTATGAAATATGGGGAAATATTATTGAACATTAAATAACCTTCCTATCCTGTTCTCAGCATTTGATAAAAAAACAAACTTTTGGGATATGAGCAAAGGAAAAAGAAAAGAAGAAAATTCTCTTTTTGTTATTTTTCTTATCTCCTTGATACACAGCAAATAAACGCTTTGCAGATATCAATGTGTAGATGATTGTGAATTTGTATTCATAGGAACAAAACTAAAGAACTTCACCTTTTTTATGTTTTATTACTCTAAGGTAAATGTTTTGCATTACATTTTTCATCTCCTGTATATTAGAAATATGTATGGCATCCATTATATTTGCATCTATATAAAATGGTTAGAATATAGGCATGCACATACACACACACGTGAAGTTATTTCATGCGGCAAAAGAAATCCTATGAAAGCCACCATTTTATGACAGAGGAGCAATAATAGATATTTATAACATAGCCATGTGATATTGCATATGTTTATATATCTGGAGAGTGTGTAGAATACCGTTTTATCAACCATATTTGATGGCATATAAGACCATCGATATTTCAGCAGGGAATATTAAGAGAAAAACTCATTTCCATGAATTCCCCTCATTTATCACCCAGTTTTTTTCTCAAGTTCTGACCAATGTGGGGCCGGACAACAGAGGTTACGTTTACCGCTTGAAACATTTTTTTGGAAAAAAGGGGTGTCCTTTATGCTGACAAATATAATATATCTTTATCTATCTATCTCTCTATCTCTCTCTCTCTCTCTCTCTCTC
>VCCN01004568.1:6934107-6949632 GCA_006491835.1 Architeuthis dux | reverse complement strand
TATAGGTGGCAGTGATTCATAATTTCCCTCGGAATGCTAGTTTATATTCATACATCATTAAACATATAATAGCTGTGTTCTGCCTGCAATGCTTCCATTAATTTCTGGCAACTGCCAATCCTTTTCTTCCTTTCCAATGCATTTCTACAGTAAAATAATTAGAAATGCATTTGATGCACATAAAAACTTATGATGAGTTAATTGAAAATAACAACTGATAAACTAATGGTGAAGATATCAAAAATTTGTTATTATTTGTACATAATTTTCACCTTGCGGCACTTTTCAGGTACAATTAAATAAGACAGGTAATTAAGTGTAGTACATTAAGGAACATGGAAGTATAGATGAGGTGTAGATAGATAAAAAAAAAGGTTCTGGGAATTCGATGAATATAAAAGTATTCTTTTAAGAGGCGTGGGTAGCCTAATTGTTAACAGCATGGAAAATGGAATTGGGAAACCGAGTTCAGATTCCGGCTGAGACAGTTGGAGTTCATTTTGTACTAATACCCTTAAGAAAGGGATGAAAAAAAAGAAAGATTATCAAGAATAGATTAATTCAAACATCTATAGTATGAAATTTTCATTATTTTTTAGGAAAATAAAGAAGTTAGAGAATGAGTTTTGTATAAACTATTTGTAAGCTTGGTTTAATGACAGATATTAACAGATTAAAAATGCAAACAGAAGATAATGTACTTACAGGTCCTTTATTCAAATATTTACAATGACCACGGTCAACCACACATGTGTGTCCTTCCAAGCTCTTTCTTCTACTAAAAAACACAATACAATAATGACTGTTCGTTGACCAGAATGTAAAACATCACTCCTAGTGGAAGTCTTCTGCCTAAGTGGAATAACTCATGTTACTTAACACTATTGATAATTATAAAGACAGTTATTAATTGGGAACCTATATTTGTTTGGCACTGGTGTGAGCAAATGCGAAATGAGCAGCCTAGATTGTGTAAATAAATAAATGAGCACCATGCTCCTGCCTTTCCATGAGGGTGTTGTTAGCAAAGATGGTTAGACCAGAGCCTGCGTATAAGGCTGCTTCCAAAATGGGTGTGAGTTCTGCCCCAGCAGAGTGCTCAGTTCTTTCTTTATTTATGCAATCTAGGCCACTCGTTTCACCCCAGTGCCAAGCATATATAGGCACCCAATTAATAAATGTCTTTATACTAATGCTCTTGAGAAAGGCATGAAAACATACATTCTTTGAATTTCATATAAACTATTATTAACTCTTAATTTCATACAAAGTAAATAGAATGTCAATTTCAAGGGAAACACCTTCTGATTGAAATTATCTCCCTTTGACTTTTTTTTTGCTATTCTTTGAAAAGTTCCACTGTCAATTACAAGCAGTTTATGAATTTAAGAGTTATTTTCAACTAGTGTTTCTTTCATCATACTTTTAGTTGCTTTTCATTACACAAATGAAAAGCAACTAACATTGAGATGAAAGAAATACTAGTTGAAATTAATAATGGTTGATAGTGCTTCATCTAAAAAAAAAAAATCAAAAGTTTCAGATTGTTTATAAGTATTCTCTTGGAAATTTGTTTACAGTTAAATGTAACTTTTTATACGATCGTGTGACTGCATGAGTGTATATTTATGCATGTATGTGTGCACAATTTGAATCTGTGATGTTGTGTTCCTCTAAGTATTTCGTCACGTTGCCACTAGAACAAGACAACAAAACATTAAAAACAATTTCACTTTCCAAGAGTGAAAAGAAAAAATGGCTATCTTCATCAAAAAAGATTCCTCTTAGCTTCTAATAGAATTAGGAGCTTCTGGTGTTCATGCTGTAAATGGCTCTTTTGATTTTCATCGGATAAAATTCAGCTGCTGTCATCGAACCAATACTCTGATTAGTTTGGATCTTGAGATGAAATAAGAAACATACGAAAATACAGGGAGAGCTACAACAAATGTGGCAGCCATTTTACTAGCTTTGATAAGGACAGCTACAACAAAGGTGGCTGCCATCTTACCAGCTTTGACAGGAACAGCTATAACAAACGTGGTAGCCATTTTGCTAGTTTTGACTGGGACAGGTATAACAAAGGTGGTAGTCATTTTATCAGCTTTGACTGACAAATCAATTACCTATACCATTTCAATTATTTTATTAATCACTGCTACCCACAATACTGGTTTACAGTTGCTGGGTTTAGGTTACTCATGTGTTCTGACATTTATACATGTATCTATCTATTTATCCGGACTTCAAATTTAAGATTGAAATTGTTATTTCTATAATCAGTTATAATCTATAAAAAGAAGATTGCAAAATCTGGATATAGACCATCTCAGGGATTATAATATTCAAAATATCAGTCTAGAACTGCTTTTATTAATCACTGCTACCCATAACACTGGTTTATTGCTGGGTTTAGGTTATTCATGTGTTCTAACATTTATATGTATCTATGTATGTATCCAGACTTCGCTCAGCTAACCGTTCATAGTAGAAACTTGAAATTCTGCACACACACTCCCCTCAATAAGTAGGGAACATGTTTTTTGAAAATTCCCCGCAAAAATAGGGGGGGGGGGTCAATTTTCAATGTAAGTTTATGCTAAATTAGTCTCTTAGTTTGTGTCTGGCAGCATTCACGATTGCTTTTTTTTAAATTTGGGCTTTTAGTGCCCAACAAAAGATGAGAGAAGTAACCTATTCATTGATCAACCCTTTTTCCAATTTTTTAATTGAACACGCCCAACATGACTAAAGAAATATGTGGGTGGCAGTGATTCATAATTTCCTTTGGAATGCTAGCTTTATTTTTTTTTTCAAATAAGTATTTTGGCGATCATTCGAGGATCTTTATTCTTTTTAAGCTTTAATTTTTAATCATTGACAAGTCAAAAGTAAAGTGTGAAGTATTTCCTAAAGTTCCCAACAGATCATTGCAAAAACTGTTTTATTTGCTCAGTCACTTTGGGACTTTTGATTTTGATTGAATGTGCGCACACCAATACATCCTAAATATGTAAATAAATGCTATTAATATAGGCAGCAACTTGATCAGGAATTGAACTTGCACACAAAACAAGAAACTCAGCTTGTAACTGACCAACTTTGCTAGTGTCTGGTTATTATTTAAACTACATGTCCAGATGTATACAGGAGGCCTATCGTTAATCGAGAATGGAATCAGCAAACCAAGTTTAAAATCTGGCTAAGACAGTTTGCATTTGTTTCGCACTAATGTCCCTAGGAAAGGCATGAATCCAGTTCTTGTCTGAGCTATGGTTAATATCAGGGCAGTAAGTAATCACTAAAAAAAGTCTGAATTTTCAAAAATCGAGTGTGAATGCTGCCAGACACAAAATAAGGATCCAATTTAGCATAATCTTAGATTGCAAATTGAACACCCCCACTAAAAATCTATTTATGGGGGATATTTAAAAAGCCCCCCAAAAAAGTTTTTTTCTAGATATAATAAGACAGGTCTGGTTAGTCACTCAATAGAAACTGTCATGTTACCAACGTCTTTTGGCAGCATGCTGTGTTGGGGGTGATCAATTAAAAAAATGGAAAAAGAGGGGATCAATGAATCAGCTCTGTAAGGCAGTCCATCTTGGGCATCAGGCTAACACTCCTGTTCTGTAAAAATCCATAATTGCTATAAACAATGATCAGGTCTCCATGGATCAATCAAGAAATGGAGACGATACAGGTGGAATGGAGCCAAGAGCTGTATACACATTGAAAGAAGTTGTTGAAAAATAATTCTACTTTTAGGCTGGTGACATATTTTTAATGAATTCTGAATCTTGTAAAAGATCATCTTTAATTGTATGTAACAGCTTAATCTCACATTATACGGCTGGATTAGCAATGAAGAAGATTAGACTGCCAATGAAACACATGTTTGGGATGAGAGTGACTTTGAAAAACATCTTTTATATAATCAATATTGGATCAACAAAAAAGAAAATTCCATTGATTTTGTTGATATTTCAGTGTTTATTTGCATAATCCTGTGAACATTGTTCAGATCAGCGTTCTAAAGATTATAGGACTCGACACCAGAGTATTAATAAAATCGACTGTACTGTCTTCTTTTTTAATTAAATATCGATTACCTATAACCTTGTTTATTGAATATTTTTTTACTTTTTAATCTTCTACTTGAGGTGTCACTGGGAGGTAAAAACAGCGATCACATTTTTTGTTTCTGTCCGTTTTTATTCTCGTTTATTTCAAGCAATTTATCATAACCACATCCTGCGTTCTAGGCCTGTCAAAGCTTCACCAGAGCTCCATTAAACAGACATTTCGCGATCATGTTCACATTCCCTACTCTGTTCGTTCCTAGCCTCTCACAATGTTTGATGAGAGTTTGGACTTTCCTGGCTTGAATATAAGAAATGGAGATGATACAGGAGCAATGGTGCCGAGAGCTGTATACACATTGAAAGAAGCTGTTGAAAAATAATTCTACTTTTAGGCTGGAGACATATTTTTAATGAATTCTGAATCTTGTAAAAGATTATCTTTAATTGTATGTAACAGCTTATTCTCACATTATACGGCTGGATTAGCAATGAAGCCCTGTTAACCATGCATTTCGAGATCATGTTCACGTTCCCTACTCTGTCCGTTCTTAGCCTCTCACAATGCTTGATGAGGGTTTGGACTTTCTTGGTTTGAATATTGGAGTTGTCCATCTCCTTGCCAACCAAGTCTAAAAAGCCCAGTCTACCCTGCTATTTACCCATAATTTGAGGAAGAAGGGCATTAGTGCGAAGTGAATGCAAACTGTCTCAGCCAGAGTTTGAACTCGGTTTGTATATTCTATTTTCCATGCTGCTAACTGTTAGGCCACCCAAGCCTCCACTTTCATCCATTGCTTTGCATTCATCTGATGGACAAAGTGCTTACATGAATAGTCATTTTTCTAACATTGGTATTTGCTGTGGTTTGAAATAAGAGTTTTTCTTCTCCCGGATGATTTTGTAAACCACTTTAACATTTAGGATGTTCTGTGAAACCTTTTACATACTAGTACAGGGTTTCATTATTGAATGGAGCACTTAAATTATGAAGTATGATACGATCCTTGCATGTGTACCAATATGTATTACCACTTCTTTATACTTAGTTCTTTTAATTTTTCTGGCAAACCAACTCAAGTCTATTGCTGCTGGCTTAAAAGCATTTTAAATTTGATTTTCCAAGTTTGAAATTATCCGAGAACATGTGCGTGCATTGGAATACATTCTCTTCCATTTTTATCTGATGGAAAGCAAATTTAATTATTTTTAAAGTTCCTACAATACATTTGCATGATATCTGATTAAATATGAATATTGCTTTCTAGGTACACCTGTGATTACTTAAAAGAAATAAGTAGTTATGAATATAGAAATCAGTCATATAGATAAATAATGATGTTTTTATTTTTATGAAAAGTTTGGAGGAAGAGTTACCTGTGATTGAATTTCTAGTTATATTATTTAAATCTTAACTTCAAAACTTTCATGCAGTTTTGATACTCTTCAACCATAGGCAATGAAGTTGTACCAATTTATGTCATTAGCAAGACTTATTATTTGGTAACTAGACATCATCACCATCACCATCATCATCATCAGCCATTGTAAGTCCACTGCTGGACAAAGGCCTTTCCCATCTCCTTCCATGACTGCCTATTTTGTGCTAACCTCTGCCAAGTCTTACCGGCAAATCTTTCTATCTCGTCCCTCCATCTTGTGTCTGGCCGTTTCCTACTTCGTTTACTGTCCCATAGGCACCAATTGGTTAGTCTTTTCTTGCATCTATTGTCTTCTCTCCTTGCTAGGTGGCCAGCCCATCTCCATTTTTGCTACTTAATTAGTTGTACAATATCTTTCACTCTAGTCCTCTCACTGATCCATGTTAATCTTTTTCTATCTCTTAGAGTTATCCCTAGCATTGCTCTTTCCATGGCTCTCTGTGCTATTCTGAGTTGGTTTTTGGCTCGTTTTGTTAATTTCCATGTTTTGCATCCATAAGTCATGGCTGTTATTATGCAGCCATTGTATACTTTACATTTTAGGCACATTGGTAAGGGGCCCTTCAAGTTCTGACAGTATATCAGACAGAATAGCCTGGATAACAGTTAGATTAAGCAAAAGATACACACTGAAGGTAATCCAGGTCTATGTGCCTACTTCGAAAAGCGCTGACCAAGATATTAAAGAGTTTTATGACGACATCAGTAAGATAATGAACAGAGAGAGACTAACTACACGATACTCATAGGAGACTTTAATGCTAAGGTAGGTCAAGGAAAAGTTGAAGAATCCAATGTAGGAAAATACGGAATAGGCCAGAGAAATGAGAGAGGTGAAATGCTAGTAAATTTCTCAGAGAGATACAGCTTACAGATAACTGATACATTCTTTCAACTTGACATGAATGTAAGTTTTTTCGATTCTTTTTAAATATCAGAGTTGTCTACTAAACAAACAGAGAAACAAAAGTCATAATATTCATTAGTGAGGGAGTGAGATATGAACAGAACAAGATAGACAGATATGAACTGACATAGATAGATAGATAGATAGATAGATAAATAGATATGAACAGACCTAGATAGAGAGATAGATAAACATGAACAGTCCTAAATAGACTTAGATATAAAGAGATATAAAGAGACCGAGATAGATAGATATGAACAGAGATAGATAGATATAAAGAGACTGAGATAGATAGATAGATATGAACAGACTTAGATAGATAGAGAGATATGAACAGACCTAGATAGATAGATATGAAGCGACTTAGATAGATAGAGAGATATGAACAGACCTAGATAGATAGATAGATGCGAATAGACAGAGATAGATACATTGATAGATGTATAGATAGATAGATAGTTTGCTTTAAGTTTATTCATATCTGACACATCCCAACAATCCATATCCTTGTTATGAATTATCCTTTTCACTGTCATTGATTGGTTTTCCAAGTCAATGCTCTCAGATGAATCGATTTTCCAATTGTGATGCGGGAAATTGAACTATCAACTTCAACATTTCCCTGTTTATGCTTTATCAACTGAAATGTTTCAACAAATTCCGCTCGCCTCTTACGAACAAATTTGGAAGATGTAACAAATAAGCGACACTTGAAATACTGATAAATAATAAAACAGTGAGCAACAGCATTCTTTTTCTGTTTTTAATCAATAAACTAAAAGTAAAATTTAAAAAAAAAATATTCCCAGATCAATATTAATTTGTTAAACCAATCCGCAAATGTTTGCTTAAAATTGGATCTGGCACGTGCCAGTAATCTTTCGGAAAGAAACACCCCAGAGAACGGCAGTCAAATAAATTTAGACAAGTTAAAACTGACAGGAAGTTTTTGTCTTTTTTTGGGTTGGGTCGGAAATTTCTTTCATGGAAGAGTTTTCTGTGGAGGAAAAACGTTATTTACATGTTTTTTGGGGGTTTGTCATTTTACTGATTAGATACAAAAATAAACATAAAGACTTCACTGTGAGTGAATTGTTCATCAGCAAAACAACATAGTTTTGCTGCTGCTGACCATCTAAGAATTGTAAATACATACATACATGATATTATTATTATTATTCATATCTATGAAACCTTTCGTAAACCGAAATGGCATATAGAGCAAAGCATTCATCTATATGGGTATTCTTTTTAGCATTCCCAGGGTCCCCAAATAACCTTCTGTGTTTGCTAGTTTTAAGCTAAACATAACACCAGTACATGCTATTTTAGGCTTTTCTGATACCTTTGGACACAGATGCACAAAACAAATCGAGATAAACCACCTACTCAATGACACAGTTCAAAGCTATGGCAGTTTGAGTTCTTTCATAAAAGAGAAGTGGCTTAATGTGAACCTTTATAAAGCAGGGTATATGTGTATATATATACATATATATAATAATAATAAAAGCACTTTTGAAAAAATACATAAAACACATATAAGGAAGCAAATTAAGAGTACTCAATACAAAGTAGTGCTAACATTAATATCGAGAAAAAAATTAAGATGACCAGTAACACTAATGTAAAAGATTTAAAATTAAATTTAAAAAAACAAGATTAAAAAAAGGAAAATAATGTTTTTCGCACTAAATCAACCTTAAAAAAGCGACAAAAAACACCAAAATGCGCTAAAAACATTGTTAGCCATTTTATGACCATTAAATGGCTAAAAATGGATAAATTAGTCTAAAAATGGCTAAAAATTAGCAAGAATTAGTAAAGAAATGGTGCTAAAATGCGTTAAAAATGAAAATACTCTTGACTTTTTTTGTTCTCGCTTCCTTCTCTCTCTCATTTGTCGGCTCTTCACCGACACTTTGCAACATATATACCTAAGTTTTGTCCCCCAAAAATGTAACCTTCTGGTGAGGTGTCATGATTTAAAAAAGTTTTTATATTTATTTCTGTCTTCCTTCCAAACTAGCCTCACCCTACCCCCACCCCCTGCTCTTCATTTCTGCACGAGTTACAAGGTTTGGTCTTGAAGAAGTTGGGGGCGTCTGTACGCACACACACATTAATCCCCTGTCTGAAGAATTAAAACCTACTTGGCAACTTTTAACTCTAATTCCAAGAAGACAACTCCTGTAAAAGTAGAACTGAATAGTATGAAGGAAGAGATCTCTTTTCAAAAAGGTTTTCTTTTGTTATGTTGCATTCTGTGATGGAAATGGGGTTTGGGAACTAGGTATATGGTGAGGCTTGGTTTTGGGAACTAGGTATATGGTAATGTCTCCATTAGTAGATATTGAACATAGAAAAAACCTGGAAATAAGTATACGCCGTACCCCAGCGTACCGCCCAATTTCCACCACTGGTCACATTTCCTTTGACCAGAACCTGGAGTAACTCAAGATACAGCCTGAACCAAACAAACTTCTTTGTGCACCTCAGAGTCTGATGTGCAGACTATAAATCCAACCAATTCTGTTCTTAGACTGATGTGATTCTATGGCTTAGGCTGCGAGACAAGAATTGCATTCACTTGTCATGGAAAAGCAGCTTAACATGGAAGAGTACAATCTAGAATGTTGGAATTAAAGATACATTTATATAATTTTGTGGTCTTTTGATGTCTGCTGTGTACTAGGAATAAAAAGCAGTCAGATTTAACTGGCTTATATGAGTTGAGGAGAATAGATGACATTGAAATGTGTCCAGTGACACCATTGTTGCAGTCTTTGTCTGTAAGCTTTCGAGGAATTTTGTTTTCTTTTTATGAGTTTGCCTGCAATTTAAACACTTAAATTGTTTTGGCCAAATAAAAACATCAGATTTTTCAACTGATTTGTCTTTGGTGATATTTTTTATTATCACCAGTTTAATTTCAATTGTTTTTATTATGTCTGCTTCTACATTGCCCTTGCGACTTTATTCTTTAAGTGCTAAACATTCTTCTATCAAGGGAATTATAACAAAGAAATTCACCAACCTGAACCAAAAATTCATGCCTGACTATTTGCTGTCTTTAATGATTTGCCATTCAATGATTGTTCCGCATAACCATTTAAGTTAATGAATTTAAAGTTTTATTTATTACTAGACAACTCTCTGACCCAACAACTGTTCAATGTGATGTGACCAGAATGAAGGGAGACTACTCTATAATTAGCACTTAATAGTTTTCTCCTGTGATAAATCATAGATAGAGTTTAGAGCAAATGCTGACCATTCAAGGTACTTTAATTCAATACATTTGGCTACAATGCAGAGTTTCAGATACTTAGAGGTCAGAAACAGACAAACAGAATCAGACTTTTAGTAATACAGGTCTGGTTAGTTACTCAATAGAAACCGTCATGTGACCAATGTCTTTTCGAGTTGGGGGTGATCAATTATAAAATTGGAATAGGGGGTGATCAATGAATAAGTTACTCCTCTCGCCTTTTGTTGGATCAGTAAAATGCCTGAACATTCAAAAAAAACTAGTGTCAATGCAGCTGGTCACAAACTAGTGACCAATTTAGCATTAACTTACATTGTAAATCGAACCATAACTCCATATATATATTCTAGAGGCCGTAATGCATTTGGTAAATACCTTTCTGTGGAGTTCAAGCATTTTCTGCACATTCCCTTATTTAGTTAGATTCACTACTTCAAAGCTGTTAATAGTATAAATAAATATTTACGTTTAATATATTTCAGCTGAGATCTTATCAAAAAGTGACTGAACTCATTTCAACAAAATTGATTACTTTAAATGAAAGAGCCCATTGTCACGGACAGTGAAACAAAGAAACATAAAAGTCATACTCTTCATTACATAGATAGATTGTAATACGTTAACTTTGATGGAAACTAATGTTCTTCCTTCTTCAAATACATAAATGTACAAGATCATTTGAGTGGCCTCCATTATGAATCATGGGGTGTTCAAGCTTCAAAATAAAAAAAAATAAGCATTGTAGCTCTAAGAATAACGAAAATATCAACTTTTTAAAAATGGTTTGTTGGGCACTTATCATGCACGTCTAATCAGTTATCCTCATCATATTTTAAAAGTTTTTGAATTTCTGATAAACAAAAAATCCACGGGCAATGCTTTTCTCCTCGAGTTTTATAATCAGAAAGTAAAAATCAAGCTTCAGAATAAAAAAAAAATGAACATTGTAGCTCTAAAAATAACGAAAATATCAACTTTTTAAAAATGGTTTGCTAGGCACTTATCATGCACGTCTACTCAGTTATCCTCATCATACTTTAAAGGTTTTTGAATTCCTGATAGACAAAGAAATGTATGGGCAATACAATTCTCTTCGAGTTTTATAATCAGAAAGTAAAAATCAAAGCAAAGATGACTTGTATTAAGCTCTATTTGCATCTTGTGATTTAATCTCGAAAAGAAAACTGACTGAAAGTATGAGAAACCCAACAGATTTCCTTGGAAATGCTAAACTATTTCATCTTGTCTTATTTGTATTTGTTTAAATGGACATAGAATTATTTGTCTGCCTGGCAGACATCGTGGTATACAAACATCTGCTGTACAATTGATGTGAAGAAGAAATTAATGCTTGATTAAATCAAACATCGCTTAATTTCTACTGGTGCCTTGCTAAAATATTTAACCAGACAAAATCAATTCTTCACAAGTGAATTATTGCCAGCCGTAGCTTTGTAGTTCCCTTGTTAGAAACCATCAACCAAAACTGTCAACCTTTGGCTCTAATGCATCGTTACGGCTGCTTAAAGGTCACAAGCAGATAAACAGAATCTGATTTTTAGTGATATATTAGAAACTGTGAACCAAAATTGTCAAAATAGGTTTCTTCAGTTTTCAAGTTGATCTGGCTTGCTGGCTATGTATGTATCAGGCATACAGGCCGCACCAATGGAGCTAGAGGGCTGAAAATTTAACCCATAAGAACCCACTGTGATATCGGAATCACATACAATTTAATTGATCTGCACAATCTTTTATATAATATTATATTCTATCCTTGATTTTAACTCATGGAGTGTATTAAGTGACATCTAATGAACATCCTGGTGCAGTCATGTGACTGTGTGTCAATTTGCCTACCCAGAACCCCATGTTCCTTCAAGTAGAAATGGGTCTGGGTTCTTATGGGTTAAACATTTGCTCCTTATATCTAGAAAAAACATCTTGTTTTTTCAAAATACCCCCAAAATATTTTTTAGAGGGGGGGTTTAGTTTGCAATGTTAGTTCATGCTAAATTTATCCCTTAGGTTTTGTCCGCTTGTTATTTTAAAATTCAGACTTTTTAATGATTACTGCCCAACAAAAGGCGAGAGAAGTAACTTATTCATTGTTCACCACCTTTTCCAATTTTTCTAATTGATTACCCTCAACACAGCATTTAGCTGTGTTGGATGCATGACGGTTTCTATTGAGTGACTAACCAGACCTGTGTTTTAATATGATACATTTCTAAGCACTTATTACATGATTGGTGCAAGCATCCTAGGCCAGCCCTACAATGTGTAATCCCCCCATCTCTCAGACCGTGCCCTGCTCCACCTTCCAGTGAGTGACCTCACCTGTGGGACAGAGGAGAATGGAGAACAGGGTTGAGTGGAGGAGAGGGTTCAAGTTCAACTTCACCCAAAAGCGTCATTGCTTCTTGTGAGAGCAAAGTTTTCTCATTCTTTCAATGAAACTCTACCAACAAAGTTTTTTTGTCTCAACATTGCTATCATCAGTCTTAGCTACAGTTGTCTTGATTAGAAATCGTCAAATACCAACCAAAACTGTCGACATAGGTTTCTTCAGTTTTTAATGTGTACAGGCCGTGCCAATGGAGCTAGAGTGCTGAAAATTTCAACATTTACTCCTTATTATGTCTAAAAAGAACGTTTTTAACTAGATCTGTTACTAAGTTTCTGTGTTTTTAGTTGGATTAAGAATTGTATCTATTTGAGTTCGGTATTTCTGAGATGAGGTGTTAGTATTACTGATACTATTGTTCGAACTGAGATCCTCATCTTGGTTGTCATTTCCACAACGTTTCGGCCGATGTACACTCCGGCCTTCTTCTTTGTTGAGAAATACTTGTGAATGGCATAGATGTGTTTAATTCCAAACATGCTCTTAAAATTTACTTTTGCGAAATTTATTTCCAACAAGCCCAAAGAATGAAATCAGTTTAGGACTTGAATAATTCCATAAAGGCTTCTCCATCTATGCAAATAAAAAAAACATTGACATAAAAATAAAAAAGTATTTCTCTGAAAAAACTTCTGAATTCATCTTGGTTGTCCTTTATAATCATCTGTTTTTTGTACACCTATAAAACCTTGGCATTTATTCTGTTTCTTAAAAGGTGTTCACAAAAACATTCCTACAAATTTCCCATCAATCTTTTTGTTTGTCTCATTTATATTTTGTGTATCTTTTTTTCCACTTTTGAATGGTTTTCAATAAATAAGGCAATGAAGTTTTACTGGCAAGGTCTATTGCTTTAGAGAAAAATTCCGCCATAACTTCAGGGCAGAGGGGTAAAAAAAAAACACAGTAATAACTTATACTTTCAACGTCTTTGCTGATGTTGCTCAACAGATTTTGAATAGAAAGGTTTTTTTTTAAAGACACAAGACACAAAGAAAAAACTGGTCACTTATTGTTTGGCATGAAAACCCAGCCGCAGGGCAGTTGCATTTCAGTTTTGAGAAAATATTCTTCCTTCATGTTTTCTTGCTTGTTTTTTCCGTTCTGGTTATTTTCCTTTTAACATATTAAACTTGCTGACTGAATTCTGTATTCAATCTAGTTACAGTAGTTGTCTGCTATAAGCACAATAAACTTGAATTTTAAGAATTTTGTGTTTCACTGGAGGATGTGCGATTCGCCTAGCTGTAATAGCGTCGACAATGGAATTGGCGGCCCGAGTACTACGGTCAGGGCTGTTTATGTTTACTTTGCACTAATGCCCTTTGGGAAAGGCATGAATTCATCTATTCTCCACCCAGCTATGAGTAAAATAGCAGGGCTGATTGGGCTTGGGAAGGCAACGATTCTAGGGGAAATACAACTTGGATTCCAAAACCAGGGAGTGGAGCCCCCTTAAGATGGTTTGAAGCCCAATTTAACAACATTCCAGCAGCTCCTGCAGCCAAGCTGATGCCAGAAATGTTGCCCTCGGGACTACATTCAGACAACTGGGCATCCCAGGATCTCCATATGCTTAGCCCAGGCATGCACCCTGGAGGGAAAATTCAATTGTTTGTAGAGACAGAATGGAGGCCATTCATTTTGTCTGGTCAGTGACTGACTGCAACATGCCACCCGCGTTGCCAGCATCATTTTCTCGTACACACAACCGTTGATGTACCCACGATGCAAAGTGTGAATGGAGCGAACACCACAGCTTTGTACCAGTTCCTCACGTCTTTCATCCTTTCTCTTCCCCTCCCTATACACACTTCCAATGTGATGAACAAGATTTAAAATGGAAGAGGGTGATTATGCTTGAATGGGAGAAAAAGGGACTTAACCTTCAGTATAAATGTCATTCATTCATTACACCTCCCTCACAAGTCGGAAGCCTTTAAATTAAGTAATAGCTCAAGTAGATCACAGTATTATAGACATATAGCGTAAGTAAACAATAATAATAACAGATATATTAGTTTCCTTTGCCCTTGCATGTTATTATAGTTAATATAGATACATTCAATAGGTAATAAATTACTTTAATTGCAAGAATATATACACAAGAGTAATGATGATATCTTAGTTGTAAACAACCGTGCAATTTCCAAGGGTCTACCTATTTATAAACTAGCTATTAGAGGATACTTTCCATTGAATAGAAATCAGAATTTTATGTCTCTCAAATGAGTTGGTAGTGAATTTCTAATTCTACTCTTTAATCCCCTGCGCTGCACTTTGGGGTTATATAAGCCTGAAGTTAAGTAAATGTAAATGATTTAACAATGGTGTGGAGGGGTGATGTGGCTTGCGTGGGGGGGAGGACGGGGGGTGGGGGAGGAGGAAGCAATCATGTCAGAAATTGTGATTTGCAGGAAGTTCTGGCCAGTGCGATGTCGGAGATTATTTGATTACTGGTTGTTGCTGTCCGTTTACCGAGTCGACAAGCCCAAACATTTCGTTCATATAAATAACACTTTCCGCGATTCCGCGCTCTCTCAAAGGTGGACACACCTGTCTGTGTCTTCTTAGTAACAATGTCAAATCTGTTTAATTAAATAAATCAAAAAAAAAATCAATTCAGATAGAATATAGAAAGGAAACTAAAACATATGAAAGAGAACTAGCATTCCAAGGGAAATTATGAATCACTGTCACCCATATATACTGTGTTGGGGTGATCAATTAAAAAGTCAATGAATAAGTTACTTCTCTCACCTTCTGTTGGTCTGAGATCACTAAAAAGAGGTCTGAATTTTCAAAAAACAATTGAGGGGAGTGTGTGTGTGCAACATTTTAAGTTTCTACTATGAACAGTAAGGGCAGGGCAAAGTCTGGATACATAAATAGATATGATAATTATAAAGACATTATTAGTTGAGAACCTATATTTGCCCAGCACCGGTGTTGACAACTGCTAAATGAGCAGCCAAAATTGTAAATGTGAATAAAGAAATGAGCTCTGTGTGGGGATAAATGTCTTTATAATTATCATATTCTGTCGGATATAAAGATTATCCATCATTTGATTTTCATAAATAGATACATAGATAGATATAAATGTCAGAACACATGAATAAGCTAGACCCAGCAATAAACCAGTGTAGTGGTTAGCAGTGATTAATACAGAGGAAGCAGTTTATTATAATCATATTGATAATGTTATCAAACCATTATTTTTATCAAAATCACTTCTAATCAAATACTTTATTTAAAATGATCACAATGAGTGGCTTTGTCTGTATATCCTTTAATTAATGACCTAACTGGTATAGGGGATGAAACCTCTCAGCTAATTCATCAATTTGCTATTCAAACCCAATTGTAGCTATTTATCTTGACTCAAACATGAATCTTGGAGAATACTTAAGCAT
>VCCN01004568.1:6913485-6927219 GCA_006491835.1 Architeuthis dux | reverse complement strand
GGGGGGGGTTCTATTAGCAATGTAACTATAATGCTAAACCAAACCCTTACTTTCTGTTCGATATACATATACATTCTAATTTCAACTAGAATTGTATAAGTATATCATATATGCTGATATACAAGATTGTCACTAATTAAGAAAATATTACACTGCATCTAATGTGCTGGTATTATGATTAGGGCGCTATCTTCCGAAGCCCAATATAGACAGTCATAGGGCTTGGATTTGTAGCAGCAAATCGTCGTCCTCCAATTATTCTTGTAAACCATTCATCTTATATAATCTGACATCTTTGTTCTTTGAGATGAAATTATTTGATTCTTTAATTTATTGATTCAACTTTGATGCTGCACATTATTAAAATGCGGTTATTTTATGGCTGCTTTTATTTCCTGCACAATTGCAGTACAAAGGAATTTGCACAATTGAAGAAAAGACAGTTTTGCATTTCACGGCTTCTTCTCATTTGTATGATAAAATAACAAATGAATTTTGAAAAAAAAAAATGCTGTTTACAGATTATGCAACATATCAAAGTTTCAACAAATATTCACTCTTAGAAACTGTCAACCAAAACTGTATTTCAAGGTTTCTTCAGTTTTTAAGTTGCTCTGGCTAGCTATGTATGTATTGCGTGTACAGGCCACACCAATAGAACTACAGGGGTGAAAACTTGAACATTTACACCTTATTATGTATAGAAAGGACGTTTATTTCTTTTTTTTTTTCATACCCCCCTAAATAGATTTTTGATGGGGGTTCAATTTACAATGTACGTTTATGCTAAATTAGTCCCTTAGTTTGTGGCTGGCAGCATTCACACTTGTTTTATTTTTAAATTCAAACTTCTTTTGTGATCACTGCCCAACAAAAGGCGAGAGAAGTAACTTATTTATTGATCACCCCTTTTTTATTACTTTCTGAAACCTTTGATTATTTTTCAAAACTTATCCATTTGCAATGTAGGTTTACACTAAGTTAGTCCCTTAGTTTGTGTCTGGTGGCATTCACGCTTGTTTCTTTTTAAATTCTTTTTTTTAGTGATCACTGCACAACAGAAGTAACTTATTACTTTCTGAAACTTTTTATTATTTTTCAAAGCTTTTGACAATGTTCCAGTTTGTTTTTTATTCAACGAATACCATTTGCCAAAACGATTTTAGATTTGCTGAAAATATGTTTGAAACAAACTTTGAATTCTTTCTGTATCCAACTGATTGAAGATATTAAAGAGACGTATCAAATTCCTTCACAAACACATATCTATATATCTGTTTACTTACCTGACTAGTATACTACCAATTATCTAACTCTACTTCCCATCCGTTCCCTCTGTATACAAATAGGTGAATGTGTGTGGAACGGAGGGTATCATGGTTTTTCAGTAATTTTTTAAAGTGGATGGAATTTGATACTTTAATAATAAAATAATGTCCTGGAATTAATTCTAAATTTAAAACTTTTAGAGAAACTCAAAGGGAGAAAAGAATCTGAGTATACAATGATATAAAATAAAATAAAATTTGTTATGAAAAGAAAACAAAACAAAGAGCATCTTAATGCTGAAAGAAGGTGTTTTTGTTTTTATGAAATTGAATCTTTCATTTATATGCTTCAACAAATTTGTGTTCTCAAAATAGAATAATAGCTGAGATTATTATAATTGTATTTCTCGTCTTGTGAGCACACATTGTTCAATAATCAATAAAAGAAAATATTAAAACATTTCAACCTGTTTGCACACTTTAAATATCTCCAATTCAGATGCATGATCTCAGAAAAAAAGAACATTGTTTTTCTCTTCTCCAAATTATAGACAATATTGTTTTTCTTATTTGATGTATTTTAAGCAGGATGGTTCCTATGAATATCACTAAAACTGTTATTCATATCTATTTCTCTGTCCGTACCAGTGGACTCCTCCTTTTAAAGATAATGATTTTGCTAATAATATCTCCTACCAACCATTCGAAACAATGAACTCTTCCACTAAAATGAGTTTAGTAGTTTATTTTTTTTTTAAATCATCTCATAGAAATTAAAATATATCTGTGAATTTTTTCATGGTGATTAACTCTCTCGATAAACTATGGAACAACACTGAAATCAAGCCTGGGTGAAGCATATAGCGATCCGGAGATGCCCAATCAACAGGATCCCTTTTTGGCATTACTGATGTAGTCCAAAGGAAAGCAGAGTATGATGTTTGGCCTCAGGAGCTGCCAGAAGGTTGTTAAAGTTGGCATCCAACTGCCTTAAGGTTTAGAATCACTTGTCTTTCCTAGACTGGTTGCCATTCCCAAGGCTAAAGAGCCTAGTCTGTCCTGCTATTTTAACCATGGCTGGAGGGAAAATAGATGGATTCATGCCTTTTTCAAGGGCATTAGTACGAAGTGAACGTAAACAGCCTTGATTCAATTGTCCACGTGCTAACCACTATGCCACCTGCATCTCCAAGGATGGGGAGGGGGGGATTAGCTAGTAACAAAGAAACCACAACAAATGTCTGTCAACTGTGGTTTAGCCATGCCACTGGCTAATTTATTGTTTGTTTGTGAATGTTGTTAAACATTGCCCCCCCCCCCGTAACAAGAACAAGAACAACACAAACAATCCTCACCAAATTCAGGGAAGTAGACTCTTCACTGTTCGACTATCACATCACGTTAAACCAAACCGATATATAAAATTAACATTTCCCTACCATGATTTGAAATCATGACCAAGTGATTGCTAGGCAGCTGTCTTACCAACTGAGCTAAACTGACAAGTCTTATACCTACAAATTTATTTATTATATATACAATACAAAAGTTGCAGTAATCATATTCATTTAGGATTGGTTTAGTTGTCAGACAGATGAAAATGACACTGTTTCTATTTTTCTTTTGTCAGTCGCTCGCTCTTCACTAATTTTGAGCAAATTTATCTTCAAGCACAGAGGATTTCTCTACCAGACGTGTAGCTAAGGAGGTGGTGATTTTTAAATGCTTTAGTGATCCAACAAAAGGCGAGAGTAGTAGCTTATGCATTGATCACTCCTTTTTCCAAATTTTTAATGATCATCCCCCAAAATGGCCAAAAGATGTTGGTCATATGACTGTTTCTACTGACTGACTAACCAACCAGATCTATGATTTAAATATTCTTTTCTTTATTCTAAGTAATTTTTTTTTAAACTAGTAAATATATTAAGGTGTCTTCAGAATATGATATCTGGCAACAATATCATAAAAAATTACCAGGTGGCGATGTGTTTTTGTATTTTTTGAGAGTCTGATAGAAAAATAGCTTTCGGTATAATTTATGGGGCCTATTTTCAAAGACAATGGCTTGGCATGGTTACTTCTCTTGTTTTATTGCCTTCTGAAATTGTTTTTATTTTATTTTCAAAACGTTTGACAATGTTCCAAGTTTGTTCTTTATTCAAGGAATACCATTTGCCAAAACAGTTTTTTTTTTGGGGGGGGGAATTGCTGACAATGTGTTTGAAACAAAGAGATTTTACTTTGAATTCTTTATGATTCCAAGTTGCTTGTAGATATTAAAGGGATATACAGAATTCCTTTAGGAGTACATATCTAAATTTTTGTTTACTTATCAGATTACTACTACTGATTTATCTGTCTGCCTATCTATCAATAAAATAAAAGAGGATCGGAGAGAAGAAAGCACATTTGAACATCTTTGTTTTATGCTACATAACAGTCAAGGAGGAAGAATTCACATCGAGAACTCTTTTTACATTGCAGTGCAGATCAGAAGACATAATTATTAGTAAAAAGTGCTTTCTTTGGTCCCCCTTTGGACCATTCAGGCCCGGGTATGTGTACCTATTGGATATTTAGGCAGCCATAGGCGGGGGTCACAAATTTGACCCCCTTCAGGTGTTGAAAGTTATAAACAGGATATCAACAAAAAAAAACAAACTGCAGGCTGTTAGGAACCAGAAGACACACCAGGTGTTCAAAAGTCATAAACAGGATATCGACTGAACTTGCAGATGGTGGGCTGGAAAATCAGTGTGGGTGTTCGAACCCGATAAAAGCAACACAGAGCCCCTCGGAAAAGCAGAGAGACAGACAGCCCAGGCCTGGGAAGACACAAGACCAGTTTCCCTGTTAAGAACAGGCTGTCAGCTCTCATTATCTCTCTCTTCCACTCTTCATTCTCCACCACGGCACAATATATTTGATGCAAATAAAAATATATCATCATATTTTTATAAACCAAGTTTTGAGTCTTCCTTTTTCTCCGAGTTCAGGATTTTCCTTGCGTGGACCAAGATGGATATACAACATAACCCTGTACGCCCCTCTCACAGACCCTATACACATTTATGACTGTAGACATGTGCATGAATGAGTGTTGCTGTTGCATCTAAAATATAACCAGACAAAAGAAGCTCTGAATTACAATGCCTTTGTTGGGGAAAAACTAAGCTCAAAAAGGAAAAGAGAAATTAGTTTCCGAACACATGAAAGGTTAGTTATCTCTATTGTTAGCCATTCATTTCTTTAAAGAAAAGACAAATAATTGATTTTCCCTTTCTTTTACAGTTTCTTGAAGATCTTCCTATTTTGAGGTTTTCATGTAGAATTCCCAACATTTTATCTGCATGTGATGTTTGCATATCAAATGCACCTACGAAGATCAAAAGTAGGAACAATAAGAAAAATGACTTTCTTCTTAGGCACATGCACAAACACACGCACACCTCTCTCTATCTCAGTAACCTTCAAGGAATATTGAATAGAGTCCTTTATTTTGTCCAAAGTATGGGTACATTGTTCTCATCCTTTTTTTACTTTTGGTCACATATGATGTCCTTCAAAGTGATTCCAGCCCTTGTAATTGTTGTCTTTCTTCCTGAATAAAAGCAATTTTGTTTCTTGAAAATTGGCAAATCTCAGAACCCACAACATGTCAGGTGATATACCAATGATTTTCAGACTCCAAGGTCACATTCCTCGCTTTGCGATCCCAAGTTTTCTCAATTCCTCCTCCATTTTGAATTGTCATCTAGTAATTTTTTACCAATGTACTTTCCATTATATGTTCATCCCCATATTATGATTCTTAATTCAGTTTAATAAAATTTTCCATGTCTTGTTTTCCATCCTAAATATTCATCCAGTACAATGTGCCTAAAACGGAAAGTATATAACGGCTGCATAATACCAGCCATGACTTATGGATGCGAAACCTGGAAACTAACCAAACGAGCAGAAAACAAACTTAGAATAGCACAGAGAGCCATGGAAAGAGCAATGCTAGGGGTAACGCTGAGAGATAGAAAAAGATCAACATGGATCAGAGAAAAGACTAGAGTAAAGGATATTATACAACTAATTAAACAACAAAAGTGGAGATGGGCCGGTCACCTAGCGAGAAGAGATGACAATAGATGGGGGAAAAGATTAACAGATTGGTGCCCATGGGATAGTAAAAGAAGTAGGAAACGGCCAGACACAAGATGGAGGGACGAGATAGAAAGGTTTGCCGGTAAGACTTGGCAGAGATTAGCACAAGATAGGTTGTCATGGAAGGAGATGGGAAAGGCCTTCGTCCAGCAGTGGACTTATAACGGCTGATGATGATGATGATGAAGAATGAAAATTGATCTGTATATCCCTTTGTGTTTGTTTATTGAGTGTCTAAAACTGAGATCTACTTGAAATAATGCATCTGTACGTATGTCTAATATGTAGATATTTGATATAATCAATATTTCATTTGTGTGAAAATCTTGATCAAAGATGATGTCAGATACAAAACTTTGCAAAAGTTATTGTTTTCTTTTAATCACATTTTGGGAAAAGGAAAAGCGTATTTGAACAAAAAAGATCAAAATTTATTAATTAATTAGTGAATTTCTAACTTCTGGATCAACAAAGCAAATGGAATCAAAACAAAATTCAACAAAGTCTCTCTCAAAGTGAGATGAAATACTTGAAGATGTTTTTTTGTAAAAAAAGGGCTTACTTTAATGGATATAAAACAAAGCATAGAGAATTTATTATTTCTTTTGATTTTATTCAATCAATCATGAACCGAGAACTTACAAAATGAAACTTTTAAGTAAAACAAAACTGTGTTCAAATGTCCATGTCTATATTACAATTTAATGTTTCTTCAAAAGTATTTGTAATTCTTTAATGAAAGAAAGTAAATGAAATAATAAACTAATAATGAAATGGAAGAATGAAAACGTGAAACTTTAAAAAGGTGTTTTGTTATTTTGAAATTAAGTTTGATTGATTGAATAGATGGAAATGAAGATATTTCTTCAGTTTTTGAAAATGTATCATTCTTTTGAATAAATTTGGGTATGTGGGTTAGTGGTCTCCTATCAAATAAGTTTCATCTAAATGACCTACTGGAATTTCTTTTAGAAATATTTTTCCATATCTTTGAACAACTCTCTGATTGACATTGTTACACAAAGAGAAACAGACAGAAAAATTCACACTTTATGTTCATTATATAGATAGATATTTAATAATTTCAAAACAAAAGACTATGGTTTATTTTGTTTAAATGTAAGATCTTGTGATCTTGACTGCTATGCTAATTTTATCCCCCCCCCTCCAAATGGGATTAAGTAGAACATTCATAGAGAAAATGCGGCATTTTGGTGAATGAAATACTCAGAATAAATGTGTTGTTATGGTGAAAGAAATATTGAAGTATGGCTGGGTCAACAAACAAGACTAGCTATGTTAAAGTTAAAAGAGAGAAAATCAGCAATTTCCCCATTACCCATTTTTGACCTTGTGTCACATTTTTCTGGATGTATTGTTTTCATTTCATTCTGAAAATAAATAAGTTGTTTAAATGTAAGATCAACCAAATTTGGATGGAAAAAAATGGACCAAATAAGAGCCCAGGGCCATTATTCAAAGGCCATCACAGCTGCTAATTTGAACATAATAAAACAATAAAAGTTACGACTCACATGTTTTTATTTACTTCACTATCAATCGGCAACTCGTTTTAATTGTATTTGGTACTTCTTTGGACAGTGTTTTCTTTTTAAGTTGTCACAAGAGCAGAACGTATATATATACTAAATACAGTCTATATATTATATAGACTGTATTTAGTACCTGCAAAGACAAAGAATAATTTAATTTTTGTAATAAATAAATAATATAACTTGTTTGTTTTCAAACCTATTCAGCAATAGTGAAGAAGTATCGAGCAAATTAATTTCTTTGAAGCAACTTTTTGTTTATACAACGAATTAGCAGATATTTCGGACTTGATGTCTTAATTATTATATGCGTATTCAAATTGTCCATTTTTTTTTAATACAAAAGTGCACTAAAACATTGATACTTTCAAATATTCATCTACAAAAACTTGACCTCCAAATAAATGCCAACCTAAAATAACCGCCCATGGGTGATCTATTGAGTGGCCGATCTTATGATCTTGACTGCTATATTCAAGCACTGATTTTTATTCCCACAAGTAATATGGATATTTATTTAATTTAGATGCTAACTAAACCAGAACCCCTGACTACCAACTACAAGGGATCTTGTTCTTCAATAGCTTTAATTATTCACCATGTCCATTGTTGTGATTTATAGAATATTTTGGAGTTGACAGACAATATACAGGGTGAAAGATGTTCGAAATGTTCTCAACTACACAAAACGAGTGTCAGAGCCAGCAGTGCATCATACCTATCTTTACTGTTACCACGGTGAGGGATGGAACGTCTAACGCTCTTACGGCCATCATCATCAGTTTCTTCTTCCTTGTCTTCCGCTTTGTCATATAAATAATACGGAACTGTCTGTGCACCATCTGTCTTCAGAGAGCAATAAACGCAATTTATATGCTGGAGGGGGTTCAGTAAGTAAATAGAAACGGCACATGTGTACCCGCACCCAAAAGTGAAACCCTTTCTTCCTCTCTGTTTCTTTCTTTCTTTTCCCCCTCATCATGTTTGACCAATGAGAACGGAGAAAACGAAGGAAGAGAAGAGGACAGATATAGTGACAGTAGAGCCCCCCTTGGCACGTAATAGGTTTCCCATCATATCTTCTGTCCATTTTCATCATGGTAATTTGTTTTCTTCTGCCAAAGAGAGTTCTTCATCTGTGTGAAGAAATATTTCCCCTTCATTTTGAGCACCTGTTCCAGGCAAACGTTGCTTTCCCTTTTGTCAAGACACCTTCTCCGTCTCACACGTCAGAAAAATAGCAGGTGAACCCCAAAGTGTGTAGCAAGTGTCACTTTCAGAGATTTCAAAAACATTCGGATAATTTCAGCGTTGTAGCAAGGAGGTCTTATGTTATTGGTCTGCAGGTCTTCACTGGGCACAGATATACTTGTCTTGTGATTAGATAGAACATCTGTTATGAAATTTGATTTGCCGAATGGAATAAAACCAATTTACAATGTCTGACAGAAACCTGCACCAGGCAAAGAATTATGATTGATTGATTTGTTTTGCGGCATATCAACCCTCGATGGGTCATTTAATGCCAAAATCAGTTTAAAATTCCCAAAATTAGAGTCTTGAGACTTTGGTGAATGGTTATTTTTTTAAATAGTCTTGCGACTTTGGTGAACAGTTATTATTTTTTTAAACTAGGGTCTTGCGACTTTGGTGAAATATATTTTCTATTCCATCTGACAATAAGTTTAACAAATGTTGCTTCTGCTGTGAATTAACCCATAAGAACCCAGTCCCATTTCTACTTGAAGGAACATTATGTGGGATTCTGGATAGACGAATTGACATACAGTAAAGTGACTGCACCAGGTTGTTCATTAGATGTCACTTAGTACATTTCATGAGTTAAAATCAAGGATAAAATATAATATTATATAAGAGACTGTGCAGATCAATTAAGGTCGTTATGAGTTAATAAGAGCTGTTTTGTTTGTAAGCAGTGGTTTATGATGTTAAGAGTTGAACAAGAATTAGATATTAACTTCCTACCTGCAAATCCCCACGTATTATAACATTTAAAATCAAAGCTTTAGATGTTAATTTCTCTGTTAATAATCAGGGGAATAACTACTGATAGAAGTTAACCCCCTTCAACTTTAGGTAATGTTTTTTATCTATGTTTTATTCCATCTTATATAATAAGTTTAACAAACGTTGCTTCCACCTCAGAAAGCTCCGCTGTAAATTAAGAGCGGTTTCCAGTGGTTTATGATTGTAAGGTTGGTATAATGACAGATATTAACAGATTCAAAATGCAAACAAAAGATGTACTCACACAGATCCTTTATTCATACATATTTAAATGACCACGGTCAACAACACGTGCGTCTTCTCGATCTCCTAAAAGCCTTATGGCGGCTCGGCCACCAGAACGTAAACAGTGGCATCTTACCGGAAGTCGTAAGTGCTCTCCTGCCTAAGGGGAATAACTCATAATACTTACTTAACAATGATGTTATGAGTTGAACAAGAATTAGATATCGATTTCAAATGCACATCCACACAAATCCCCACCTATTATAAGATTTTAAATCAAAGCTCTTGCATTTGTTTTTGTTTTGTCTCTTTTTGAAATCAACAAATTAGTCGGAAGATTTGGCTCTGACCTTAATCTTCTGACAACAGAGAATATTTTTCATTTGTCAAAAGATTTTCTTATTTCATTTCAAGACAAAAAGTAAAGGGAATTAAATTTTGCTCTATTTAACGGTGACTTCATTTCCAAAAAGGTGAGAAAAAGCTCAACTTGTTTTCATTATTAAAACAAACGTCAAGGTTACCATGTCTTGTCATGGGAAAATTCAAATATCAAAATAAATTAAATATCGTTCAATAATCTCCTTTCTATTGCAATATAAATTAAATCAAATGCATTATATTCACACTCCAGTCAGTGTAAAATTTGTTAAATGTCCTAGAAGAATCTGGTTCTGAAATATTGTGATAATAAAATTTCAATCATTCAAAGACTTTAGCACTCAAAGTTTTTCAATTTATAGAACTAGTGTGGTTGTCTGGTCTCCTTTATAACGTGACTTTATTTCTTACTCAATAAAGTGCACATTTTGGTAGACTCTAAAGTTTGATTGACTGGAAATCTGCCAGTTAGATATTATTGTCATTTGATAGAGTTTTAGTTTGATTTTTATTTGTTTTTTTATTACCTACTCTGATAGACATCAGGAACAGCCAGATGCTAAAATTAGACTAAATAGGGTAAACTTAAAATAAGACGGAAGCCATAAAAATAAAGATCGGTGAGGTAGAATAATGCTAAAGAACTAGGAACGATATAAAAAGCAGTAGAAAGAAAAAAGAAAAATTGTATTGGGTATTTAAGTTGATGTTCATTCTATTTTCTACTCGAAATATACCTTTTAAAATAAAAATAATCATTGAAGTACTGGCATCCTCATCTCTGCAGTTTTTTTGAACATATCTTGGCCTTGTGCTCACAGTAGCAAAAATAATAATACAAAAATAAGGACGCTAGACCTAATAGTGTCAGGGTTTTTCCAGGTATTCTTTCGAATACTAGCAGTAATTTCTTCTTAATTTGTTTTATCATAGAAACAGTGGGGGGTTCAATTTTCAATTGATCCCTTAGTTTGTGTCTGTCCGAATTCACGCTTGTTTTATTTTAAAACATCTATGTATCCGGACATTGCCCAACCCTAACCATTCATAATAGAAACTTGAAATTTTGCACACATACTCCCTTCAATGTGTAGGGAAAATGTTGTTTTTTTTTTGTTTTTCACATTTGTTTTTTTTTAATCATGAATTTATGGTTCAAACCTTTCTGGTAGCATTTTCATCAAGGTAACTTAATTTTACCACCACCACTGCTTAATTTACGAGGTAAAAAGAAGCATCTGTGGCTGGTGGTGATTCATAATGTCCATGATGTTTAAATTACAGAGTGGTTAATTGTGTACTTTGGCAAAGCACTCTCCCATAACTATCTTACCTGCTCAGGTATGAGCATTAAAAAGTTGTTACTATCATAGTCAACCTCATGACCTTAATGTTTAAACTTTAAATCCTGAAGATGGATAGGGCTTATCAAAAAGCTTGACAACCTTTGAACAATTGGCTTCACTGAGAGCAGTTCTTTTGTTGAGAAAGATAAAAAAAGGTCTGGGAGGATGAATTATGAAGTTGACTCAAAGCAGAAGATATTAGAACAAAACAATATTGTTCAATAAAGTTAATGTTGAAAACAAATTATCTTTTATTTTTACTTAAACCTTTTACATTACCCAATACAATGGTAATTTAGTGAATATGTTACTCCACACATTTTTAAGACTAGTGTCTTTATTGTTTTTAACACATTTTTGTGGACATGTTCTTTGGCTTTCCTCGGGTGTATGCTGCATCAAAGTTATGTTTGACCAAAGAATATATTGGCTGAAATGTGTTAAAAACAACCAAGATGAAACTCATGATGATCATCAACCATTTAAAAGTCTGTTGTTGGACATAGGCCACCCCATTGTCCACCAGTTTCTTTGCTTTTGAGCATCACGGTGCCACAATCCAGATCACCATGCCATCTTACTTTGCCAGCCAGCCTTGAGGGATCCATATTGTGAGTCGCAATGTCCTGCTGTTGTCTGACATCCTTACAACATGGCCTGCCCACGCATTTAAGTTTGCTAATGGCCTTCAGGATATCTCTGGCACATGTTTTTTCTCTGAGATAATGTTCTGTTTTAAAGTTGAAAACACTAATCTAAAAACAAATGTGTGGAATAATGAACATACTTAAACTCAAGACTTCAGAAAGAGATTTTTTTGAGTAAAACTTTGTCAAAATACTCAAATCAGAATGGAGTAAAGAAAAAATAAAGGAAACTAGCATTCAAAGAGAAATTATGAATCACCACCACCCATATATGCTTCTTTTTACGTGGTAAAATTAAATTACCTTGATGAAAATGCTACCAGTAAGGTTTGAACCATAAATTCATGATTAAATAAAAACAAAAAAAAAACGTGAAAAACAAAAAAAAACAACATTTTCCCAACTCATTGAATGGAGTGTGTGTGCATGAACGGTTAGCGCTGGGCAAAGTCTGGTACATAGATAGATGCATGAATAGCATAAACCCAACAACAATGTTTAAACCAGTTTGTTGTGGGTAGAAGTGACCAAGGCAGAGAGATGAAGAATAATGCAAAAACAAATATTGTAAAAAGATCTGAAGAGAGATGAGGAAGAAATTAAATAATCATATACTAAATAAGTTGAAACCACCTGGTTCTGACAGTGGAGTTGCCAATAGAGAGTGATTTAGATATGAACATTTGCTCAGAAAACAGGTGGCACTGAAATAAGCAGATATGTTATTTCACCTCATTCCAAATTATAATGACTTTTATATCTTTATCAGAGATTCACTTATCTATCTATCTATCAGGTGTGTACAAAGGTTTACAGTGCTCTTTTCTGAAAATTAGCTGCTGAATACACAATTGAAAATCGGTTTTCATTGGAAACATTTGCTCACACATAGTCTTTATCTATCTATCTATCTCCTTATCTATCTAAGTTTGTTCTCTCTCCGCCTATATATATATATATATATATATATGTGTGTGTGTGTTTGGCCAACAACATAAGAGACCCAGGCATACACATCACTACAAGCACATTTATGATGATCAGAAACTTGATTACCAAACCACGAAACGAAAATAACTGCAAGGCATGTACATATGAAATCCCTTGTCAGGATTGCCCTAAAGTATACATCGGAGAAACCTCCAGGACACTCAAAAAGAGAGTTTATGAACACTGCAGAGCATGGAAAATAGAGGACAATGCACTCACAATACATCGAAACAAATTAGGCCATAATTTTGACTTACATCATGCCCACATCAAGAAAGAATATTTTTGTTTCCCCCCCCCCCCTCTTAAATAGGGTTTTGGTGGGAGTTCAATTTACAATGTAAGTTTATATTAAATTGGTCCTTAGTTTGTGCCTGGCTATGTTCAGGCTTGTTTTCTGAAAATTTTGACTTATTAGTGATCCAACAAAAGGCGAGAAAAATAACTTTTCCAATTTTTTAATTGATCACCCCGAATACGGCATGGTGCCAAAAGATGTTAGTCACATGACACTTTCTATTGAGTGACTAACCAGGCCTGTTACATATTCATTTTTTTCTTTTTTTCCATTTCTTACTTTTTATTAAAAACCAGAAAGTACAACATAGGCCACAAATGTTAACAAACGACTCATTATTGCAGTAACATGCTTTTTATATTTATGTAATATCAATGGTTTTCAGGCCAGGTTATGGGTGGTGAGATTTTCTCTCCAAATGTATTCTAAGGTTATCATATTGTGTTAGACAATGGTAGCATTTGTGACCATCTTAATGTAACCAAAATAGCTTCAGAATCACCATGATCCCAGTTTCTGGCTTAAGGCTCTCATTGCCAGAACAGCAGTGAGCCCATTCTTAAGCTGTATTGATGTCAGATACCAGCATGAGTGAATATATTGTTATAACTTCTATCTCTATTAAGTGACAGTTGATGCAGCAACCATTGTTATAGGTTTGTACATCTTGTACTCTTCAGGTTTCTAGCATCTCTATCAATCGAAACTGATAAAAGACAAGATGACTGGTGATGGGACTGGGTACTAAATATCTATCCATATCTATCTCTCTAAGTTTGCTCATATTTATCTATCTCAGCCTGCCCTATCTATCACTCTCTCTCTCTCTCTCTCTCTCTA
>VCCN01004568.1:6834399-6870133 GCA_006491835.1 Architeuthis dux | reverse complement strand
CCCCCCCCTATTAGTCTGTTAATAAGTATTAAGTTTACAGTATATATATCAAATCATGGCATACATTTAAACAATTGTTTTTTTTTTATCCTCTGTGAGAAAACAAGGCGCAAATTTTGCAGAAAGGCATTTCATTTTGAAATCTTCTGTTAACATTCACTGGTATGACCTCCAGTCACCTCAGATATCTCATCAAGATTTTTGTCAGTTTGGCTTTTTGAAGTTTGGCCAGATCATGGTTGGTCTTCAAGTGACATTCCACCATATTTGAAATACGAATACCACTCTTGTGTTTTACCTAAAGCTTCTTGCTTAAAAACTTCTCAAAGCATTACCACAGTTTCAGCAGCAGTTATCCCCAAAAGTCATAACTTTGGAGAGAAACTGTGGCTCATTTCGAACTTGCTACCTCAAATTGTGACACAATCAGTTGAATGTGAATCTTTCAACTTTCTGTGAGCAAATGAAGCATGAATTGTGCAGAAAGGTATTTCATTTCCAAATCTTCTGTTAACATTCGCAGGCATGAACTCCAAGACAAACCAGTCATCTCAGATATCTCATCAATGGTCTTCATTGATTGCGTGGCAAACATTTTCAAGATTCTCATCATTTCGGCTTAATCACTAGTCTATGGACAATATAGGATGAGAAAGTAACTTTGTTCTTACTTAATAAGTACTGTATGCCTAGGGTCACTGGAAACTGCTAGGGAGTTTCTTTTTTAATTATTCACAATGTTGAATGCAGAAAAAGAATGTAGCTAATTGGAGTGGCCAGTGTCAATACAGAAAATTACAATGTGCAAAAACAAGTTTCATTCTTGGTGTCTGCAAAGTTTTCTGAAATATGCAGAAACCTTCTATTCTGTCCAATCAACCTTGAGCTAAAATATACAAAATCTTATATATATATATATATGCATATATGCGTGTGTGTGTGTTTGGTTAAATACGACAGACAAGGAAAACCTTTTCACCTATTTGGGTAATCTTTCTTGTTTATGCACAAGAGAACATATGTTCAAATGCAAGGTTTATAAATATTGTCCGAGCGATATATGAGATTGAGCGCTTTCGACTGTACGTTCAGCCATTTTTCGAGATCGTGAAAACTTTATTGTTTGCATAGTTTAAATAGTGTCAAAATTAATTCCATGATGTGCCATTGGTTGGTTAGTGTGCAGGGAAAGTGATAGGTGAATGCATTATTTGTTAGAAGGGGTTTCAGATGTTTAGTTGTTAAACACATTTAAAACTCCCTGGCCATGGCCACTATATATATATATATATATATATGAGCCATGTCTGTCACACTATAGTATCCGTAGCAGCTATCAGCCTCTTTCCCCTCTCCCATCCTATCTTCATTAAACTACCTAACATATTTTCTCCCTACCCCCTCTCTATACTTATTAAACTGACCTTTTTCTCCCCTCTTCCTTCCTACTTCCTTATTAAACTACCTAACTTTTCTTATTCTCTCTTCCTACTCTCTTATTATATGACCTAACATCTTTTCTCCCATCCTACCATCATTAAACTACCTAATTTTCTTTTCTTACTTCCACCTCCTTATCCTCTTATTATACTAGCTAGTCCTATGTTCTCCCCTCTCCCATCCTATCTTCATTAAACTACCTAAATCTTTTCTCCCTACCCCCTCTCTACCCTCTTATTGAACTACCTATCTATTGCCCCCCCACCATGTCTGTCACACTTATATCAGTGGCAGACATCAGCCAAGCCTCTTGTTGTACACTTGTAATTTTCTTTTTTTTTTTTAAAGAAGAAAGCAAAACTACTGAAGTTCTTTGACCATAAATAATCTTTTGTCGGTTCTGTGAAAATATTCATTCAAAACAAAGCAATGCCCACAGGAGACTGTGATGCCATTTCTGTTAAAATTGTTTTGACACACCATGGAATATTCTATTAAACATTCGTTTCACAAATATTATTCCTATTTATTATCATTATGGTTATTATTAGTAGTACTGATTGGGATGTATATTGTCTTTCCTTTTTACATATCCGGACTGTTTTCATTTCGCTTGTCTTGTCAAGATTTAATTGCTTTCAAAGAATACAAACCGATTAAAAGTTTGATAAATGTTTTAAGAGAATGTTCATATGTGTAACCTCATTCAAGTTGCGGCAGGCATGGAGTCCTCTCCCAAATCTTCATTTGTGAGGCCAAGCCATGATGAAGAGATATGCGCTTTAATATAAATTTGATGTTCAAAACATTCATCTTAAACATGTACATATGTAAATGCACATTAGAAATCGTCAACCAAAACTGTCAACATAGGTTTATTCAGTTTTTAAGTGGGTCTGGCTGGCTATCTATCCATTTATCCCATATACAGGCTATGCAAATGGAACTAGAGAGCTGAAAATTTAAACATTCACTCCTTGCATCTAAAAAACATTTCAAAATTCCCACCAAAATAGGTTTTTATAGTTCAATTTACAATGTAAACTTATGCTAAATTGGTCCCTTGGTTTGTGTCTGGCAGCATTCACGCTTGTTTTTTTGAAAAATTCAGACGTTTTTAGTAATCACTGCCCAACAAAAGGTGAGAGAAGTGATTTATTGATCGCCGCTTTTTCCAATTTTTAATTGATTATCCCTAACATGACATGATGTTAAAAGACGTTGTTCATGTGACGGTTTCTATTGAGTGACTAACCAAACCTGTATATGTATATATGAATTACATGGAGTATACCCGCTCTCTACATGCATTCATATCATCATCATCAGCCGTTATAAGTCCACTGCTGGACAAAGGCCTTTTCCAACTCCTTCCATGACAACCTATCTTGTGCTAACATCTGCCACATCTTACCAGCTATCTTGTCCCTCCATCTTGTGTCTGGTCGTTTCCTACTGCGTTTACTCTCCCTTGGGCACCAATCAGTTAGTCTTTTCCCCCATCTATTGTCATCTCTTCTTGCTAGGTGACCAGCACATCTCCATTTTTGCTGCTTAATTAGTTGTATAATATCCTTCACTCTAGTCCTCTCTCTGATCCATGTTGATCTTTTTCTATCTCTTAGAGTTATCCCTAGCATTCATATAAGTATGTATGAAAGACAGTTTTAGATGGCTGTCTCTTACAGGCAAACTGCATATTTGTGTTGTTTGTGTTATGGTAAATGAGATGGCCAAAGTGAATATTTGCCATGACTACTTGATGTCATTTTTGTTTTAACACTTGAAAGCATGAAGCCAAACATTCATGTTCCCTGTTCAATTTACAGTCATCATAAAAATAGACTTGTCAGAGACAGGCTGTGTTAATCGACTGACAAAGGACATTGCTGATCAAGTATCTTTGCTATAATTTGATGCTTATGTGATCTTGAGCTCTGAACATAAAACTGACATCATACTTAGGAAGTGTATTGTACATCTGGTAGTGGCCTGCCAAATATCATAATAACTTTATGTAACCTGTGATATCACGGATAGTATTTATTAAACAAATACATGAACATTTTCATTCACTCTAATATTTACATATATAGTGACTCGGCAAATTTTAGTGCTAGTGCGGAAATAAAACAGTAATCACATCTATATTTTAGTATTACGCGCATTTGAATCCAGTATATATTGGCAAGGGTTTGGCTTATCACTGTCTATCAACTTTACTGCTACTGCATCACTCAGATGCTTGGACTTAGTCATTTTTAACACTAACAAACTAAATATGTCTGCTGGTAAGGAAAGAAAATTATAATTAAACACAAAATTTTGCATTTTCAATCTAAAATTTGTTTGGAAAAGTTTCAGCAGCTAATCTGGATGCTGTGTATTGAAAATCTTTCTTACTGACTGAACAAGATTTTAATAAATATTTTGAATCATAATAATAACAAGTCTGGTTAGTCACTCAATAGAAACCATCACATGACCAACGTCCTTTGGCAGCATTCCATGTTGGGGGTTGTAACGTTCTTGTTGTGTTTAGTGTCTCTGTTCTGTTAGTCTTTCTGTTCCAGCTGTGTGGGATTAGAATGTGTTTGATTTATAACTGTGTTTAAGCGTGTTAAGAAAAGAAGATGTAACAAGATAACACGTGTGACAGGGCTGTTCGCCTGTTAAGAACTGACCCTTCCCTGTTCACACTCCCGTGTTTTCTGGGATGGGAAACGGAATGGGAGCTTGCTTCGGCATGTTTATTGATTTAACTTATACATACATTACTTATTGATTTAACATACATATATAAACATTACAGGGGTGATCAATTAAAAAATTGGGAAAATGGGTGATCAATGAATAAATTACTTCTCATGCATTTTGTTATATGTTTTGAATTTAAAAAAAAACAATGCTGCTGGACACAAACTAGTGATCAATTTAGCATAAACTTACATTGTGAATTGAACCCCTCACTAAAATCCTATTTAGGGGGGAATTTTCAAAAAAAAACAAAACAAAAAATTTTTTCTAGACATATAAGGTATGAATGTTTAAATTTTCATCCCTGTAGCTCCTGTACACATGATACATGCATAGATATTCAGCTAACCAGACCAACTTGAAATATTAATTCTAATAAGTTAATTGCTCAAATTGTTGTGGTTTAAATTCAGGGTAAAATCTCTGCAGATCATTTATCCACAAGAATATGTTCTTTATTTATTTTTGATTTTTGATTATTCTAATCCCAAAATCTGAGAGCAATCTGCCAAAATTATCTTATCATTAACTTACAACATCAAATCAATTGATTAATAATTACGATTTAATGAGTAACTGATAATGATCAACAGAGAAATCATTAGTAGACTGATAATGATTGATATTAGCGATAATAATTCTGTGGTCCACTTCAGGGAAATAACTCATGAGTTTTACCTTCAGTGATGCTTTTGTATTTTCATCCACCATGCTCTGCTCTTCACTTGGCAAGCTATCATGGAACAATTGATTTGTGTGAAATATCGATATTGATCAGCGGCTAACTATTCTAGCTACCGTTCTGTGGAGGAATTAATGTCGTCGAGTTGTAGAATAATCTATAATATCATTAGATGCGTTGTTCTTTTTTTTTTTAGTCGTCTATTCTGTTCCAATATTGATTTGTGCTTTGGGAAATGAACAGATTTTGCAATTTTCTGCAATGAAGAGTGACTATAATTAGCGCAAATCATTGTTACTTATCTCATATATCAAGTGGTCTTTTAGCGTTTGCTTGTCTCCGCTGCATTTTTATTTGGATGTGTTTTTTGAATTTCTTTATTGACTGAATTGCCAACCATCTGCTTTTCATACGATCAATTCTCTTTAATTCCGTTATTACGGGGTTAGAAGCGTTTGACTTTGCCTGCATGTACAAAAGTGATTTATTTAATCAATGCGGGGTACATTGAAATCTATTCAAAGACGTTGTTTAATCAAAATACGAAAAATTTGAGAATTTTTTTCTTCAAGTTCTTTTGTATTGATTTTTAAGAGAATGTTTCCAAGTTCTCCAACAAATTTGCTTTGTTCCCTTTGCAACAGAGACAGCAAATAGAACTCAGATAAAGGAGTTTGAAAAGCCGAAAGTGTGCGAACACATTGACGTTTCTGACATCGGTAATTTAAAATGAAAAATTCAGAGTAGTCGTGTTTCCCCAGACAAAATTTCTCTCATTTCCCTTGTCAAGATTTAATTGCCTTCTATGATGAAGTGGAGGTATCTGTACATGGATTGGTCCAAAGATTTAAATCACTTCATCCACCCTTCCACAAAGTTTCATTGAAATACATTGAGAACTTTTAGAGATATTTTGAGGTGTGGACATATGGCTACGATGCAGGGGAGATAACTGTACATGGATCAGCCCCAAAATTTAATCACTTCTTCCTTAATCCATGGCCCACCGCTCAACAAAATTCTGTTGAAATTCATTGAGAACCTTTGGAGATATCGTGTAGTGAGACGGACAAATGGAAAGATAGACGAATGGAGAGACGGACAGAAGTGAATACGTATACCTCACTCGACTTTGTTGTCAGAGGTAAATAATTTTATTAAAGTTTAAAGGCTGTTTTGTAAGGACATTGTTCATATGTGGTAGCCTTTTTCAAGTCAAATCTCATAATGATTCAATCATTATTCTATTAATTTCCTGAATTTCTGTACCAACAACTTAACATGATGTGGTTTCTCCCGGAACAAATTCAAAACGATTCAAAGTAGGCGTGTTTCCCCAGACAAAATTTCCTTCCCGACAAACATTGATATACATTTAACCCCCTGCTTTTCGAAAGATGGCTTTACACCACTTTTCACCTTTATGAAAAAGGTGAAAAGCAAAAATAGTATTTGGCATTTTTTTTATGCAGCAAGCCATTACAGAGGCAGCTTGCACCCTCTTCCTCTCTGACCTAGACTCCAGTCCTCTGTACCTTCGACGACTCAGCCTAACATACCATATCATTATTTTGGGGGTTTGTCCATCTAAATTAATGGTAACTGCTTCTTCGTTTTACACCATTTTGGCTCATGGATGGTTTTATAGGATGGTTTTATAGGAACGCTCTAATTTAGGATAGCATGCGACCCGTAACAAGAACAACTATTATCAAAATCAATACCTCTTTTACCATATCATCATGCTGAACAGCTTATTGGTATACTGTAGGAATGATAGAGTAACTCACAGACGGTAACCAATATCAATGGTAATAAGCTTATTATACTTAATATTGTATCAGCATTTGACCCCAAGTTCAATACTGTCTGATGCTGTCAATGTGAAATTAGCACACCAATGCCTCATAACTGTGTACAAACTGAAGTAATGGTGGCTGAATGTATTTCTTTTGTCCAAGCTCACTAATTTTGACTGTTTCCACGAATGGAGATGATGAGTGTAATTTGCCACAATATATAAGACTAACATACACGACTTAGACTCTGGTATGAATAGATAACAAATGACTGCCATTAATGTCTGACCAGATCACCTTCAGACGGCATATGAATGTGTTGATTGAAAAGGTAAGAAGGTTAAAACAAAATGGTGTGTTTCTGAATAAACTTTGCAACAGAATCTACATATACAATATTGAAGAGAAAATATCATGTTACTTATAGCAAACTTTACCTATATAATCTCCAGGTTTAGTTGTCACAAATTCAGTATAAGCAGAAATTATGGCTCCCCTATTATTGAACCTTTTATTATGGATAAGTTCAGAATGCGTGAAAAGATAGGAAAAATATCAGGTGAATATGAAGGATGTTGCAAGACTTCATATCCCAATTCTCTAAGTCTAGACACAGTCAGCTGAGATATGTCAGGTTTTACACTGTTATGGATCACTTCATTCAGTTCCTATTGCTTTGTGATGACATGTTATGGTCGCTATTGAAGTTTTAAAGTCTCCAGAAAGTGATCGAACCATTGTTTGTGGATTGTTGCCGACTGCTTTTGGTAATTCTTGATCATTAGGAACAAGTTTAGGATTCCCTGAAGGTTTATCATTGGTATCCATATTTCCAGACCTCATCCTATTGAACCAATGGTGAACAGTTTTCACTGTAGTAGTGTTCGCTCCAAATGCTTTGTTGCCATTATCAGCAGCTTGAGCAGTATAGTTTGTTTACATTTCTGGTAGTTACAATATTTAATACATTTCTCCGTTTTTATTTTTGTTAGATGAAGTATTATAAATCATTATTATTTAAATTTTATGACTACTTTTTATCAGTCTGAGCAAAAGTTGCAATAAAAAGTCATAAACATTTAAATAATAATGAAAAGATTTCTTAATATTATTTTTTTACTAATATTTACCTTCATCTTAATCTTTCTGTCATTTATTTTTGCATCTCTGCCTTTAATACAGCTAAATTGAAGCAATGAGACACAACGAGTCTTAATTGAAAGTGTGTCCCCATCTTTTGGTCATTGTACTCTCTGGCCTTCTTTAGGTGTCTGTCATAGATGGATACCTGATGAAGATTGGAGGTTACAATGTCTGAAACGTTGTGACTGTAACAACCATGAAGTCTAGGCTGAGTAAATCAGTGTATAATAATGATATTTCCTCATCTCAGAAATTCTGAACTAAAGCAAGAAACTGGCTATATAATTTTGTGAGTGGGAGGTGGGAGACCCTATAAATACAATGAATGTAGAAAACTCTTGAAAAAGTTGGCATTTATAAAAAGGACAAAACATAAAGCTTATTTTATGGAAAGGAATGAGACACAGCGAGTCTTAATTGCAATTCTATTGTTGGACTCTTTTGAGAGATTTTCTGGTCATTTTCATCAGCCTTTTGAAAAGAACTTGAATAGATTCACATTCTCTTTTGTTCTGCTTTAGACATTACTTTCTCTCTCTCTGTCTCTCTCTCTGTGTCTCTGTCTCTCACTATATCTGTGTCTCTGTCTCTCTCTCTATGTTCCTCTCTTTTTCTGTCTGTCTTTCTCTTTCTCTTTCTCTCTGTCTGTCTGTCTGTCCATCCCTGTATCTCTTTATGTCTGTCTCTTTGTCTCTCTCTCTCTGTGCCTCTGTCTCTCTCTCTCTGTCCCTGTTTCTCTCTCTTTTTCTGTCTGTCTGTCTCACTGTCCCTCTCTTTTTCTGTCTGTCTTTCTCTCTCTGTCTTTTTGTCTCTATGAGCGTCCGTCTCTCTCTCCGTCTGTCTCTCTCTCTTTTTCTGTCTCTCTCTCTCTCTCTGTATTTGTCTCTCTCTCTACCACAACTTCTCCATCTCTCTCTCTCTGTCTCTCGCATGCCATACCAACAAGATCATTCTTTTGGTCATTGTCCTGTAAATTTGTATTCATCATTTCTTATTGTCAACAGCTTCTTCCATTTCAATCTCTAAAAAAGAAAATCAGCTTCGGAATTGTTGATGTCTATTATTGTATCCGTATATTCTTAAAACACTTTTGTTGGCCGTGTTGTTGCCTATTATTCTGTAATGTACCCCCCTTTTTATTGACTGCTTTTTTAAATCTTCCATTTGCTTGGTCACAGTTATATAGAACCATTTTTTATGAAATGTGACTTTATTGCAGACATATTTTCCATACGTTTTGCTGTTAAATGTACATATTACACATACTTATATTGAAATGCCTTACATTTTCTCCAAACTAAATATGAATGGTTTGAATTTTTATGCTTTCCAGATGTCCCTTTACCAGATGTGATGTTCTTTGGTCCTGAATTTTACTGCCAAGTTTTAGCCAAAGATTCTTGTCTCAATGAGACACACTGTGATTGTTTTATGCATTTTTCTTTGGTCTAAGATTTAACGAATAATTTGTGATTTATATATAGTAGTAAATGTCCATTGCTTTGCTAACAGTATATCTAAGGCTGTGTTTGGTGTCAGTATGTTTACACAATAATTTGAAAGTTTAATACAAGGTACTGTTAACTAAAATTATTGTATTTATTTTGGGTAAAACACGAAATTGACACATCAGCAACAGTAGCAGTAGTAGTAATTGTAGTTACATTATCAGCAGCCAGCGAATGAATACACATACACAAGAACAGCCAAATTTGTGTTTGTGTGTTCACTTTACCACCTTCCTCTCTTTCTATTTGTTTTTTCATAGACATATTGACAGCTCGCAAATGATAATAAAGATATATATATATCTGTGTTATTTTGGCTAAGATCAAAGTGCAGTATTTGTTCTTCGAAGATTTCATGGCTTTGAAGTTCAGATCAACTCTGCCCAGGATTCGTCCCAGAATCCTTATCACATGCTCAGGATTTGTCCTGAGAGGTTGCACAGAATTCTGAAGCCTTCTGGCTGAGAAGTTGATCATACCTGCCTGGGATTCATCCTGGATGCTCAGGATTTGTCCTGAGAACTTTGCACAGGATTCATCCTGTGACCAAAGACCAGCTTGTCCCAATGTCCGCGTGACATCAGTCGCAGGGACTTAGGATACAACCCCTACTCTCTGCCTGCACTTTTGTGTGCAGGACCCCACCCTAAAATGACTGTGTGTCAAATTTGCCATTGTGGGGAGGCAAATAGAGAGATTATATATTCATATCTTTTAGTCGAGTCTGAAGTTAACAAATAGTAATAATTAAAATAGAGAGAAATAATTCAGGATTCATTTTCCTTGGATTTCTTTTTGCTTCTTTACTCATGAGCAAGGCCTTTCAGCCATTTCTCACTGACGGGTTAGGAAGAAGGGAGTTATTAATTCCACAAAATGTAAGACCAGTAAAACATGTTAAAATGGCTTTTTGAAACACTAAAACATGGCATGTATAAAACGAAGGCTAAAAGAGCAATAAAAGAGTTAGAATGATTAACAAGCGATAAAACAAAAAATAAAGTTGTTAAATTTAATTAATTCTTCATTAATTTATTCAGATTTATTCATTCTGTATAAATTGGAGATAAGGGAAAATACAATTTGGATCTGATACTTACAAACGATTTGAATAAAGCATAGAACCAACAGAATGTATAATAAAATAAAATAATAGAATTATTATATGATTCCTCAATCATTGAAGTCCCTCTGGCACAGCCAATATAATTACTAAGTGTACATTTTCAGTCGTAGAAAATATTGGCATCAGCACCTTAACAGTTAAATGTTTTAAGTACAATGTTGAATGCCAAAAATTGATTTCTTGTGAAATATTTAAAAAGGAAAGGAAAAAAAGTAAGGAATACTTTATGAAAAGAATAATCATATGCCTTTATGCTCATATGAATTCAGATAATATAATAGCTTAGATTTTACTGCTAATATATATATATATATATATATGTAAATGTGGATTTAGTTCTAAAATACATAACATATATACATACATATATATGTGAATTATGTTCTAAACGTTCTAATACTTACATATTTGTTAACATGTACATTGTGCATGTATATATATTTATACTTATGTGCATGTGCAAATATGTTCATAAATATTATTGTATATATATGATATATTTTCAAGAATAATTATATATTTAGATCCATATATTTATTTATGAATGTCACTACATTTGACAAACAATAAACTATGAAAATGAAAATTATTTTCAATTTCAGTGTTCTGGACATTATAAATGTTAAAATTCTAAAACTTCAAAAAACCTTAAAATTTTAAAATCAACATTTTTATGAACCTAGTTCCGGCTTGTGTATATCTTCTGATGCACATGTTACGGCTGTTTAGGCCATTTTCAACATCTCCTCATCACTACATTAGGTGCATATCTTATATAGATTATTATATATATTATATTTTAATGATTGTATTTATATTTGTTGGAAAATGAATAATACATTAACATAGTTTACCCCAGCTATCTAAAAGTGGAGTGTTCCTTAAAATACCTTTTGTAAGCCAAAATTGCATAAAGCAAATTACCTTTAACTTATGCATGAAAAATGTTTGAGAGTTCACAGACCGAAAAACTGGTGATGATGGTACGATAGGCTGAGTCATCAGAGGTTGGGTTTATGGGTGGTATATGAGACCGGGATGTAGGAGAGAGAGGAAGAGGGTGTGCACTGCCTTTATAAGGGCTCGCTGCAAAACAAAAGCTGAACGCTATTTTCACTTTTTGCCTAACTGGTGTGAAGCAAACTTATGAAAAGCAGGGGATACTTCTATTTCTGTAAGCCTAATTGATCCTCCTAAGTAAAATGAGTAAGAAATTAGAACGCATACATATATGTTAATATATGTATGAAAGAATCGGTTTTCATTTGTTTCCCATTCATCAGATGAAAAATATGTCAGAAATGTTACTCACATTTGCACTTGTTTCTCCCAGATTCTTATTCACAGAGGTCATCGGTTAATCAGTCAGCAGGACGCCAAATTTTGGTTCACCCAGGCAAGACGTTTATTGTAGCTGTCACTTCTTCTCAGACTTCTGTGACGCTCTATTACTGATCTCTTTATCACTAAGATCATTATGGTATGATGGCATTGAAAATTATGGTATGAGGGTATTGTAAATTATGGTATGATGGTATTGAAGAGTAAATGACAGTAATCAATATACACAAGTGTGAATTGAATCATCAGAAATCGTATGTACCGTATATGTCAGCGTATAATTTGACCCCAAAACTAAACTGTTAATTCAAGTTTAGTTAATTATTCACCGGATAAATCGACTCTCCAACATAACGCAGCATTGTGTCCATCAGAGTGTCAAGTTCATAGGGTCTGAACTGACTAATATGACCCATTATAGAAAATACTTGATGCTTAAAAAGTCGACATATACACCGGCATATACAGTAATTTTTAACAGTCGGAAGCTAAAATCTATACCATTTTCTTAACAACTCCAGCACTTAACCCTTAACCTGCAGTCATGGGTGTCCGCTGTCATTTTTTTCTGGGTGGGGGAATGCAAAAGGATATATTCCAGGTGGGGGAGCAAAAAATATATCTGGATATTCGTTTCAGATAAGGGACTAAGGAGTTGTTAGGTTGGGACTGTTCATAGTGAGCACTTGATATCCAGCCTCTATAAGGTTCCAACCCCCTTGCCCTTGGTGAGAAGGCCTAATCCGGGGAAGGAAGGGTGGACAAATGCCCCATTTCCTATTCCCCCCTGCAGCGGACGCCCATGCCCACAGCCCATTTTCTAAAGTGTATACCAGCCAATTCCAATCTCCAAGACATGAAAAAGTTCCCATTTCCATTTTGAGTTTTCCGCCATCATATCATAAGGATTTTACTCATCACCAGCTCTGGTCCAGCCCTGCCTGGAAAAAATATCTTCCCTTCTAATCTATTGACATCTTCTGTACTGTGCATGAAATAATAATAATAATAATCTGTAGAAATTTACAAAAATGCAAAAATAGCACAAGAGGCACTGATAATAAAAATAGCAAAAGTCATGAAGAATTTTAAATAATTCTTTACTTTTATGGACCTCAAATATTTGGAGCTGTTTCCTTTTTTTCTTTTTTAAAAACTTTCAACCAAGAACTATTTCACTCTTGACTTATTAGAAAACAAAACAAGAGCAGACAACACATAACATATATAAAATAAATAGATCAATTCTCTTCTTTCCAGTATCTTATTCTTTTGAAACTCCTGGGACATATATATCCCAAGTTTTCTATGACTGCTGGGATATATATGTCCCATAGATCTCTTTTAGAAGTCTCCTGAGATATTTTAATTCAGGCATTAAGCACCTTAATAGGTTAATCTTGAAAGGGGATAAACTGGTCAATCTAATGATGCTAAGCCTTTACTATTAATTTCTTTATTTGCTTATAAAATGAAAGGTTCTGAAATCAAAAGAAGGCAGAAATATATTTTCTGTTCAGTTTATCAATTCTAGGACATGAAATATATTTCTGCTTTTTTTATGAAGGGCATTGGGTCAGTACCCTGGTCCCAATATTGCTACAGAAACAATGAATTAAAAAAGTCCAATGTAGATGCTGCCGTGAGCGGATCATTCAAATGGAGAAAAAAAACATTGCCCAATATGCCCTTGTCACAGGGGAGGACATATTATTATTAGTATTAGTATTATTATTATTATTATTATTATTATTATTCATGCGTCTGCATGTTCACAGCAGATGTCTGGTGGGTGAAGGTAATTGTTTGATTTTTTGGATCAAATGTTGAATCCGGACCAAAAAATTGATTCAAGTCAAAAGCTCAAATTTTCAGATTACATCATAATCAAAATTTAATTTGATCAAAACAAGGATGAAATGTAGAAATCAGATCCTTTTAACTACATAAAAGAATATTGTGAGTAAATAGTATAACAACATGTGTTTGTTTTTATTAAATTAAATTTTGATTCCGATGTAATCTGAAGATTTTTACTCTTGACTTGAATCCATTTTGGGGCCCAAATTTTACATTTGATCTGATTTTTTTTTCAGTGCTTTTACTGAATCTTTCATCTGTACAATGTAGTTCTGGTTTCTTTAAAATTTGAGCTTAGCAATGACATTCAAGAAAAACATTGCTTAAAATAGCTTAAAAAAAGGTATCTATTATTGAATAAAAATTCAGTCTGAGAATCAACCCTAAACCTTTTAGCTCATATAAGAGTGCAACTGAGGATTTTAAATTATTTTGTTTCAATTTATTGAAACCAGCTAGGAGTGTTCTTTACAGTATGAAACAAATTTGTTTTTTATCATTTATAAATATTTTCTGTCAATTCATTACAAAAGAAAGGTCATTAATGCTGGAAATAAAGAGTAGATATTTTCTGTCATTTGCATCAGCAAAGGTTTTCTTGGCAGTCGCCTTGGCCATCTCGGTTTGCTGAGCTACTGTGGAAGGACACCAAGACTAAAGAGAAGACTCAGTGTGCGTGAGCTGATCTTCACTTTAGACAACCAGGACAGGTGGGATGCATAGCTGGGGGTTGGGGAAGGCTATTTGAAAACGACCCCCCCCATGGGCCCCCAATGGAGGGGGCCCCCAAAAGTTTTATAAACAGTAGTTCACCTACTGTAATTCTGACAAATCTCACTAACTGTTTTTGGGAGCCCCTCAAGGAGCCCAGCCCCCTGGGTCCCCAAATACCTAGCTATGCCTCTGATGAAAACACTACCAATCCATGGCTTCCCTTGTCCTAAGTGTGAAAAAGTCTTCACTGCACGGATTGGACTCCAAAGAAACAACAGCAACTATTTATCGTGAGAAAATACAAAGGCTCCTTTGGCTATGTTTCTGGGAATCACTCATAACTAGTCTCATTGACAAATGAAAACTCTCAACTTTTACTTCAAATAATGATGTAGTTATTAGGCAATTAGTAGACATTGTGTTCGTGAGATTTTCTCTTACCTACTAATTACTTATATTGTTATTTGACTGATAATAGCTTCATTTTGAGTACCTGCCATTGCATCGGTAGCCACCAAAATTCAGCTCATTCAAACCAATTCATCTCGGTACTTGAACAATATGTAATTTATAATTTTGAATAATTATAACTCTTTAGCTAGAGATTCAGACTCAGTTGCTCCCTTGTGGCGCAACACGGGAGGCAATAAATGTGTCTCCATTTCTTGAACGATCCATTGAGACCCTATCATCTGTAGCAATTGTAGATTTTTACTGGGCTGTGGTGCGAGCCTGATGCCCGAGAAAGACTGCCTTTCAAGGCTAATGGGCTTCACCTGCCCTGTTATTTATCCATAGCTGGTGCAAGTAGTGGATTCATGCCTTTCCAAAGGGCTATCTCTGGAAGAGAGTCAGAAACAGGATACTGCAGACAAAACGTTGTGACTATAACAACCATGATGAGAACTCCATTTTGAACTAATCAGTGTATAATAATCATGAAATTCATATAGAAAATTAGCTAGGTTTATTTTGCGAGACTTTTAAAACTGATTTGGGGGTAGATTTCTTTTCTCATCAATATGAATCTAAAACAGGAAAATTAGGGTGACTAACAGACTAACAGACTTAACTAAATAAAAACCAACAGAAACTGTCACATGATCAACATCTTTTGGCAGCATGCTATGTTGGAGGTGATCAATTAAACAACTGGAAAAAGGGGTTATCAATGAATAACTTACTTCTCCCGCCTTTGTTAGATCACTAAAGAGTCCAAATTTTCAAAAAAAAACAAGCGTTAACACTACTAGACACAAACTAAGGGACCAATTTAGCATAAACTTACATTGTAAATTGAACCTCCCCTAAAAACGTAGTTGCGAATTCCAAAGAACAAAAAAATTTCATTCATTTTTTTAGACATAATAAGGAGTAAATGTGTAAATTTTCAGTCCTTTAGCTCCATTGGTGTGGCCTGTGCACATGACGCATAGCCAACCAGTCAGAATCACTTAAAAACTGAAGAAGCGTATGTTGACAGTTTCGGTCGATGGTCTCTAATAAGCTTTTAATCTTGCGAGACTTTAACGAATGCCAAGTTTGAAATAGTTCTAAGCAGCTCCAAATTTCTGTGGTGCCACTGAATCATTCGCCATTATCCCAGTTTTATTTCCTCTGTGCTATTTCTTTCTTTCTTTTTTCTTTTTCATTTCATTCATCTGCATTGGCTGAGACAAGCTTCTCATATGCTGAGCTTGGTAGGCAAAAGATTTATTTATTTATATATAAATCATAAAAACGACATTCTGCCATATTTTTATATTGGTAATATGATATTGTTATCCATTTTTTTTTCAACAATGTTTGGTGTATACTCAGGACTTCCTCTGCATTGACCTCGTTTATTGAAAGAATATAAACAATACACATTACTCTTTACTTTTAAATCAATAGAAATAATTCATATAACCCATTAATTATGTATTGTACCATAAAAAAACCAGACTGAAAGTCAGACCATAGATGCACTAGTTCTTTTTTTGCATGAAGATCTAACAGGGACAGTGTTGCCAAGTTTATTTTCAAATTAACATCTAAATTTGAGTAGAAAAACATCTTAAAACATCTAGATTCTCCAGATCTGGGAAATATATTACATATTATTAATCAATTAAATGTGACTTTAATCTTCAACATTTATCTTATTGAAATATTCCGTGATTTATTAAAAATATTACTTATTTTATAAAAAATATTACTTATTTTATTACTATAAATTAAATAAAAATAATACTTATTTTATTAAAAATCATCTAAATAGCAATTTCTGACATCTAGATTTTGATGAAAAATATCTAAATTGGCAACACTGAGCAAGGGACATAACTCATATTTTGATATGTCAGTTAGTGACGGCAATCAATGCTAGAGAGGCTAGCATATCTAAAAATGCACATTACAGTGCACTCTTAAATCAATAGAAATAATTCATAGAACTCATTAATTATGAATCGGACAAAAAAGAATATCTCTTAATTCTTATAAAATATTAGTGCTATTGTTTATGTTTGAATCTATGATTCTCATGACTGCTTATTCCATTAAAAAATCCTTTTAGTACTTATTCCTTACTTGACAGAAGAGAAAAAATCATTATTATTAAATCTATAACCATAAATCTTATATGTCAACCCTGGTCATAAAAACAAAAATAAAACCTTTAAATATCTGCTAACTCTGAAATCAATGAAGACATTTTCTCTGATTGCTTATTCATGAATCTATGAAGCTTTCTGTTTTTTATTGTCTTGATTCATAAAAACCTTTCATATTCTGCTTTATTCAATCAACTCTGGAACGAATATTGATGGTACTGAAACCATAAATCCTTTCTTCTTCTTATCTCCTGATTTTAAATTTGCATGTTTTATGCATAAATCTCTATTTTTCTTTCTTTTGTTCTCTGTTTTTAAATACAAACACATGAAAACATTGATTTGAAACAAATTTACTACTTATTGAATTAATTTTGACTACTATTTACTTTCATCTGAACTTTTAAGTTGTTTTCATCACAACTTCAACTCAGGACGTAACGTTGTGATAAAAACTACGACAGCAAGCAAACAGTGCAGATCGGAAACGAAGAGCAAGCTTTCGGTGAGATTCGAACTCATGTCCCTTTTGCCAGGTGTTTAATTGCTCTAATAATACTACTAATACTGAAAACATAAACAAAGTTGGAAAATATTTCATATTTGATGATGTTTGTCTCCTCTCAATAAGCACATTTGTCTTTGGCAATGATTTCTGATAGAAGTGTAGGATCCTCAGACACACAACATGTAGCAACCAAAAAGGCTAATTGATTGTGAAGGGTGTTGTAAGAAGGGCAGATATTGTTGCTACTGTTAATAGCTTTTAGTGTAGACAAATGTTTCCTATTTGTTTTTTTGTCAAGCACAATGTTGCTTAATCTCATCACTTAGTGGCAATAGGTATTTATCCAAAGCTTCCATAAATGTTCAAAGTTAAGGAATGGACACTAACAATATATAACAGGATTGTCCAAAGAAAAAATTAATTAAATTAATATTTAAATACACATTACTCAAAATATCTATATTATAATGATCCGATTTCTGTATGGTTGTTTGTTTGTTACTCTAACAGAGCAACTGCACACTGTAGCAAGATTTTTGGTAACATGCTCTAACTTGGAGAATAAAGCAATTTACAGTTCAAGTTGAAACTTAATAATAATAGTGTGGGGTCTGCTTTTATGTCAATCTTCGTCAATCTATATTTTAATGATATGATTTCTCATTGGAAAGTTATATTAAATGCTAATTACAAAGTATTTTCCCTTCGTGGAATGGTTGAATTAGTAGACTAATATTGATTAAACAGAACTTGTTTTAGAAGTGGATTAAATCATATGTTATAAACAATTTCTTTCTTTACTTTTCTTTATTCACTTTTCATCATATATTTTATATTTTAAGAATTTTAATAGAGATCAACCAGACCCTGCTCTAGAAGTGTATTAATTTGTATCTGTTAAATATTCTACTTTATCTTTCATTGATCTACATTTTAAGTGTATATTAAGTCTTGGTCTCCAAAGAAAAATCCAGAAATCTGGAAAAAAAATCTGGAAAAACCAGAAATCTGGGGGAAATAGATATCTAGAAAAATCTGGAAAATCCAGAAAGCTGGAAGAATCTGGAAAATCCAGAAATCTGGAAAAATCTGGATCACCTTCAGTCCCAAACTTGCCGGATAAATGGTCCGGTACTGTATCACAGAAATTCCAGTTTATTTATACTTGAAACCAATGTGTGAGTACGTAGAAGCTTAGCAAGACAATCTTGGTGGAGGAAAGTTGGAGTGAATTTATTTGGACATGGAGTATTGACAGGATTATAGGATAGAACAATACTTCTTAATCTGGTGATTGATCCCCACAAGGGTGAATGAAACTAGAGGGGTGAATAAATTGTGAATGAACCAGAAAGGGTTATTGACTTTACTCAGATATTTATATTTTTCTCATGGATCAGAGGTAGGACTAGAGTGAAGGATATTATACAATTAATTAAGCAGCAAAAGTGGAGATGAGCTCATCACCTAGCAAGAAGAGATGACAATAGATGGGGGGAAACACTAACCAATTGGTGGCCATGGGACAGTAAATATAGTAGGAAAAGACCAGACATTAGATGGAGGGACAAGATAGAAAAGTTTACCGGTAAGACGTGGCAGAGGTTAACACAATCTAGGTCATCATGGAAGGAGACGGGAAATGCCTTTGTCCAACAATGAACTTATAACAGCTGATGATGATACTTAAAATAATTTTTGAGAGAGACATAGAATCAATAAGCAAACATTATTTCTAAAAATCTAATTCTAATTTCTAAGACTGTTATGTACTAATGTAAACTAGAAAAATTCTAATAACCTACTTTTCTTTAGGTATTTTTAGAATGTTCAAAACCCATGAATAAAAAAATACTTAAGAAATGAGTTAATTAATACTTTTTCCTCAGGATACAAAATGAATTACGTATAAAATTATACACAAGGGAGAATAAGACGAACATAATCAGAAAAATAAATCTAGTCACATGAATGAAATGTTGTAATAAAGACTTAAGGGTGAATGACACTGAAACAGATATTTTCTATAGTTTTGAGAAGGGTCATTAACATTCAAATATTTATCTTCTATAGTTTTAAGAAGGGTTATTAACATTCAAATAGTTCTGCGAACGATTAAACTCATTCTTGCTGTTTGTGTTGTTAACACAACGTTTCGTCCGATCCATTCTTCAGCCTTCCTCAGGTGTAATATCCGAATGTGATGGGGTACACAGAAGTATTTTAACTTAAAAGGAGGCAACCCTTTTAACGTAGGACTCGGTGTTTCTTTATCCTTGCCTTGTCGGGTTTGAGCTTGTTGAGTAGCGGAAGCCACATTGTGTTCAACACTGCTCAGGTGTAATATCCGAATGTGATAGGGTAAACAGAAGTTTTTTAACTGTAACGGTTGAACCCGTTGTGGCTTTCACTACTTAACAAACCCAAACCTGACAAGACAAGGATAAAGAAACACCTGAATCCTACATTATAAGGGTTGCCTCCTTTTAAGTTAAGTTTACCCCATCACATTCGGATATTACACCTGAGGAAGGCCGAAGAATGGATTGGCTGAAATGTTGTGTTAACAATACAAACAACAAGAAAGAGTTCAATCGTCTGAAGAACTATTTGAAAGGACACTGAAATAGTTTAAGAAGCTCTTGGATTGAACGACTACTGATATTCAACCCTGTCATGTGCAAGGGATAATCACTATTGATCACAAAAAAAAGGAGAACAACAGACAATGATCAATAATTAATGACAGCGATTACCAACAAAGCATATCAAATCACGGTTGCTAAAAAATATAACTGGGAAGGTATTGATTGATTGCAAAATGGTGAAATGCATTGATAATTGTGTTGATTGGACACTTGATTAAGAGATTGGTTTGATCTGAAAGGCAAAAACCAAACTTCTTTCATTAACCTTTAGCACTCTGGATTATTTATCAAGGGCACCAAGATGTTGTGCACTTAGTGACTTTGAAAGCCTGTAACTTGTTTGTCTGTTCATGTATGGCTGAAATTGATATGACAACCCAGCCGCAAAATTCAAACACACTATGTTCGGTGATCTGAGTTGCCTGACATGGCATGATAAACTTTTGGTTATGCAAACGAAGTCGCTTCCAGAGTGCTATAGGTTAAACTAGAACTTGTCTCCTTATATCTCTGCAGTGTTGGATTAATTATGTAGGAAATGTAGCATATACTACAGGCCCCGCATTTTCATGAGCCCCGCGCTAAATGCTTGCAAGTGATTCTGCACTTGCTCTATTACTATAGAACTATACCGCCATCAACTTTTTAAGAACGACCGAGTGTTTAAGGTCACCAATTTTAATCAATTATGACCTTTAATTTGGGTTATTTTTTTAAAACAGTATTTAATGGGAGTGTGGTATATATGTGACGCATAAATAAATAATAAGGTATTTGAAACTGAAGTCATAGCTGCACAAAAATCAAAACGATGTAATACTATAGATATTTTTTATAGTTTTGAGAAGGGTCATTAATATTCAAATGGTTCTTCGGATGATTGAACTCCTTCTTGTTATTTGTGTTTTTAACACAACGTTTCGCTGATCCATTCTTCGGCCTTCTTCAGATGTAAAATCCGAGTGTGATGGGTTAAACATAAGACTATTACTGAAATGTCAGATATATTTATCATATCTGGCTGTATAGCAAATGAAAAACAATTAATTACTTTACTATGCAAATTAAAAAATGTATGTGCTATAATATTTATGTTTATTTTAAAAATTTAAGGCCCCTTTATAACATATGCTACAGGCCCTGAACTAGCATAATCCAATACTGGATCTCTACGGAATGTATTTTCTGAGTTTATAAAGATAGAAGAAGATTAAGAAAAAAGGACGGATGAAAAGATTCGGGGGGTAAATGTCTGGGGAATTAGGGAGAGTCTAATTTAGAAAATTGAAATCAGAAGAGAAACAGGTTTTTAAGCATTGGTGGAAAAATCTTTTACAAAATCTTGTTAAAACATTGAATAACTTTAAAAAGAAGAGCATAAAGTACTTTCTTTAATTAATTAATTGATTAAATCTCAACTTTCAATGTGGAGAAATAGCTGATAAATAGATAGATAGATAGATATAAACAGAGATGAGCAGAGAAAGGGAGAGACAGATAGATATAAACAGAGATGAGCAGAGATAAAGGGAGAGAGAGATATAAACAGAGAGATAGAGAGATATACACAGAGATATAGATAGATAGATATACACAGAGATAAAGAGAGAGAGAGAGATATATAAACAGAGATAAAGAGATAGATAGATACAAACAGAGAGAAAGAGATGCAAACAAAGATAAAGAGAGAGATATATAAACAGAGATAAAGAGATAGATAGATATAAACAGAGATGAGCAGAGATAAAGGGAGAGAGAGATATAAACAGAGATAAACAGAGAGATAGATATAAACAGAGAGAGGTATATAAACAGAGATAAAGAGATAAATAGATAGATACAAACAGAGATAGAGAGATAGTTATACACATAGATAAATATAAAGATAGATAGATAGATAGATATAAACAGAGATAAAGAGAAAGATATAAACAGAGACAAAGAGAGAGAGATATAAAAAGAGATAGATAGCAGGGGTATGGTGTCCAAATGGAAACATTTATTTTTACAAATAAATATGTGAAAAAGAAAACAAATTTTAAACATCAGTTTTTTTAAGCTTAATTTATGATTATGTGGGATTATTTGGGTTTTTTTATTTATAAAATTTCTTTATCTCGATATCTGAAAATAACTTTTAATTGTGCTTTGCATAAGCAGGGCGAGGGGGCCGGACCCCTGGACCCATAGATAGATATAAACACAGATAGATATGAATGGCGATGGATACAGATGAACAGACTTGAAATGAAAAAATATCTCTCAATCAAAAATAAATTCCTGGAAACGGCTCAAGATTTAATCAATTCTTCCTTAGCCCACCCTACTACAAAATGTCATTAAAATTCATTGAGAACTTTTGGAGATACTCTGTGGACAAACAGACAAACATGAGTGAACACATATACCCCTCCCAGCTTCATTGGCAGAAGTAACCTAAGCACCTACCAATCACTTCAAACCAATCATACACTGATATTTTATTCCCCTGTCGATACGTTAATGTCATTTTCTTGGAAACCCTTGTCTGTTTCCATACGTATCATTTGGTCTCATAATGAAATGCCTTGCCTACTATATACTCTATCAAATCTTTTTACTGAGGAGTCTGCTTCATCTGTACTCTTTTCATCTAAATAAAATGTCCTACAATTTCAAGTCTGTTTCAAATATTGGAGGTTTCAATAGAGTACTTTAGCAGAAACATGTTCTGGGTATCACCATTATTTTTGGACTCATTGAAACAGAAGAGTAAATAGGAAATCTATCAAACATTTAAATGAATTAATCCCCCCCACCAAAAAAATACGGTTTTAATGTCATAGTTTGAGTAGAAACTTAATGAATCCTGCATTTTTCAGCCGGATTTGGGCTATTTAGCTCTCACCCAGCCATGATGAATGAGATGATGCACTAACTCTGTTCTTCTCTTTCTTTTCTAATTCATTCACTCTCTTTCCCTTTCAGATAGAATCTACAGCTTTCCACTCATGTATCTTGTTTATGTTCACTTCACAACTAAAGTATTCTCTCTTTCTCTCTCTCTTTCATGTCTTCTCGTTTTTCTTACTCTCTTTAAATCAGACCTTAATCCTAAAGGGTTAAATCCACAGCAATCAGGTGCTGGTTGTACACAAAAGGCTTAAAATGCTTAAAATATTACCAATAAAAACTCAAAGCAAACAAGCATAAATTCAACTGATTTGAAAGACTCTTATTGGAGTTTTTAACTCTTAAATTCATGAACACATTGGAACTCTTCAATGAATGGAATTTAAAAAATGGAACTATTTTCTAAATTGAAGATTTGAAATTTTTATATGAATTTAAATGTTAATGTGGGATCATAATAATGTTCAGATTTCTTTTATATTTTGAACTTTGTGAAAAGAAATTTACATGATAAACTCCATAATAATCATTTAAAATTTTGAAAAACTCCAAAACTTGCAAAAGATTTATGACAACTGAAAAGTTCACAAAAAGTTCAAGAGAAAGTTAATATTAAAAAAAGGAAAAACTTAGAGATAATTATTTAAACTTCGACCATTTTTTCTTTAATTTATCAAATTATAATCCTTAGTGCATAATCTTCATTGGTTGTAGTCATTTAGGTATCGTTTTGTGGTATCTAGATAGATTTTCTATAAACAGTACAATCTGAAATTCTTTCCTTGAAAACATTCAACAGGTGCAGATCCAGACATCCCTCCCTCTTACTCAAGCAAATCCCAATTAAAAATTTGAAAAATATCTCGATAAACAAATATAAAACACCTAAATAATCCCAAGTAATCATAAATTAACCTTAAAAACAAAGATTTATCATAGCCATTATCTAATTAGACAGATGGAATAAAAAATAATTAGATCACACCTCCTTGCTCAAAATCCTGGATCCGCCCCTGTTTAAGGTTCTTTACTCAAAATGTCTCTTTATTTTTGTCACTTTCAATGAAATTAGTTTTTGAATAATAGAATTCTATTTAGAAGTTTGCTCTTGATCAAATACTTAAGACACTCAGGGGCCAGATTATGCTAGCACAGGGCCTGTAACATTTGTTATACACGGGCCCTTAATTATGAAAATGCTCATAAATATTAAAACACATACATTTTTACTTGCATAGTAAAGTAACTATATTTGTCATTTGCTATACAGCCAAAAGTCAAACATAGTTGTTGTATTATCTAATACAACAACTATGTTTGACTTTTTAGTAGCAATTTGTATTTTCATCAGTGTAGTTTCAGTCTGCTTTATATCCACTTCAGGTTTTTGCAATATTAAAGCACATATAAATATATATGTAGGTACATTATTAAGTCCCCAGCCTAATGATGAAAAAAGCAGGTATTTCACTCAACAAATATTTATGTGTCAACATAATCTTCTTCTTGTCAATGCAGTTAATTCAAAGTTGAATATCAATCACATAGATCAAACATTATACAGTGAAAATTTCAGATCAAATTTAAGCTAATAAATACATGTCAAGCTACCTTATTGATATACCCTTGTACATGTGCCAATTTGTTAAGCTGTAGTATAATATTTAAGTTTTCATGCAAAACCTCAAAGATTTTAATATATGAAATAGCTAATAAAATGCCTCTTTCTTTGCGGTATTAACACACATAAAAATATATACATAGTTACATCAATATATTTGCAGCTTAATGATGAAAGAAGCATTTAATTTTCACAATAAATATTCATGTTTCAACATAATCTGTAGTATGATTAGGTTTTCATGCAAAACACCAAGGGTTTTAATATACAAAATAGTTAATAAAATACCCTTTTCTTTGCAGTATTAAAACACATATAAATATATACATAGGTGCATCGATAGGTTTGCAGCCTAATGATGAAAAAGAGCATTTATTTTACGCACACAACAAATATTTATGTTTCAACATAATTTCCTCTGTAGTATAATATTTAAATTTTCATGCAAAACCTCAAAGGTTTTTTTAATATATAAAACAGTTAATAAAACACCTCTTTCTTTGATGTTTCATATCTGTTTTACTATTCAACTTGTTTTTCTTGTTTCTGATTACCTGCTTCCTTTTTACCTTTCTCCTCTCTTAGTTTTCTCTGATCTGAGATCTATTTTTTATCTTCTCTGGATGTTCAAACTGTGCATGTTGGCCAATTCTAAATTGGAAAGAGAACTCAATTGGAAACAACCCTCTTCCTCTTTTAGCTTTCCTTCTTCTTGTCTGCTAGTCTAACCTACTTCTTCTCTTCAACTTTCGATCATGGTTTAATTTTTTGTATGTATGATACTTTTTTAAAAATTGACTTAGTATTTTATGGCAGTTTTTAAAGTCACAATGTGTCACTATCTTTTCATTTACCTATTCAATATACTTGAAAAACTGTTCACAAAATCTTTTTTTTTATTCTAGTAGCAAATGAAATTTCATTATTATACACTGATTTAGTCTGTGACCTCATCTTGGTTGTTATAATTGCAATATTTTGGCCGTTGTACCCTACAGCCTTTCTTCGGATGTCTGTCTTAGTTGGTAACCTTCTGAACTCTTTAACTGGACCCTTTATTTAATCTATGGGAGTAAATTGTTTCCCATTGTTCAGTTCGAAATTCCCAGATGGTCACCAACTAGGACAGACACCTGAAGAAGGCTGGAGTGTAAAACAGCCAAAACATTGTGACTATAACAATCAAGATGAGGATACCAGTTTGAATAAATCAGTGTATAATTATGATAATTCCTCATCTCAGAAATTCAGAACAAAAATGAAATTTTGTCTGAGAGCAATATGCTTTTCTTTTTATTTAACAATGTTCTTGTGATCTGTCTTTTATTAAATAATATGGTTACTGTATTTTTGCAATTGAATTTCAACTGCTTTTAATGGGTTAATAAACAAGGGTAGATAACTCTAACCATGAACATATTATAAGATAAATGAGACTTGCAAAACTTAGATCTGATTTGAGACAGTAAACATTATTTCCACTGTGTATGTAGGTAGGGAAATCTTAGAGGTTACTCATTATTACTTATTGATTTAGATATTACAGAATAAGTTGGATACAAATCTGTTGTTTAACATTGCTATATTTGATTGTAGACTTATTCATAATTATGTTTAGGCTGTATATATCTGTAATACAAATATCATTTATTATGTTGTATAAACTATTATTTATTGTATAGTATATGTTTTATTATGTAATAATTTTATCATGTAGTGTATGTAATATTAGAATATAGACGAGTGTGAAACTCATGTGAACAGAGTATCAAATTTGATAATTCTTTTATTCCTTTTGTATTTATATTGGCTTTCCAGCAAGATTGGCTCTACTTTTAATTATAATTCTTCTTTGTCTTTCTCTTAGAAGATAATTTTCTTTCTTTTTTTATACAAAATTTACCAGAAGATTTTATCACACAAATATTAAATATACATGCATTTGGGAATATAAGAGTGTATTTGTATGTCCGTTAATATGTATATTAATGTGTATACTTTCTAATTTGAGAGTTAGTAGACATGTATTTAGAGAAAAGAAATTTTAACAAGTTTTATCAAATCCCAAAAGTCTGCGTTTGTCTTTGTGATTCCAATACACGCAAACCATTGTTCAAGTTGGTAAATTTTAAGCCAATTTTAAGTGATATTTCTTTTGTGCTGCACTCATTCACCAGCATCCGAGGTAGGTTTTTCATCATATCCACAGCACCTGCTCCTTTCAGAATGCAAAAATGTCATTGATACCTTCATGAAGAATTTAAAACACCATTTTACATGCTAACCATATTTCAGGTCTGACAGCCATTTCTTTTTCTTTCTTATTTTCCTTCTCAGTAATCATGTTCAATTTTTGATTAATATTACTTTTGCCGTTGTTAACATTTTTAATGTACTTATTTAATATGATTTTAACTTGAACAGCCTTTATTTTTATTGTGAAGTCATGACATGGAAATATTGCACTATATTTTTCATTGACATTTTTCATTGATGTATTCACTCATGTTTGTCTGTATGTTTGTCTGTTTGTCCACACAATATCTTCAAAGGTTCTCAATGAATTTCAATAAAATTTTGTGGTAGGGTTGGACTTGGGCTAAGGAAGAATTGATTGCATTTTGGACTGGATCCAGGAATCTTTTACAGTGAGCTCCCCTGTATTGTAGCTATATGTCCACACAATATGTCCAAAAATTCTCAATGAATTTCAATGAAATCTTTTGTAAAGGTATTCCATGAGGTAAGGAAGAATTGATTAAATTTTAGGATGAATCCAGGAATCTTTTACAGTTATCTGCATCGTAGCTATATATCCAAACAGTATCTCCAAAAGTTCTCAATGAATTTCAATTAAATTTTCTGGTAAGGTATGCCATGGTGTACGGAATAATTGATTATATTTGGGGGAAGATCCACAAATTCTTTTTCGATTGAAAGATTTTTTTTCATACATTTATGTATTTAATAATGTTTTCCCACACAATATCTCCAAAGGTTTCAATGACATTTTCAGGAAGTGTAGTCCATGGGTTAACAAAGAATTAGTTACATTTTTGGAGAAAATCTTCCGCTTATCCCTCTCCTCCTGCATCATAGCTATATATGAACTGATTTTCAATCAGTTTTTAGTGACAATTGCCTTGGGAGCATACCTCTCCTTCTGAGTGTTTCCTAGTTACTTCTTTTATTCATTTCATCATTGCAAACTTGAGTTTTTTTTTGGCAGAAGTTAGAATTATTTCCCTAAGCCATCGTTTATGTTGACTTCGAGGCTGTTGTGTTAATTCAAGTGACAATATTCGTGATTGACTCTTTTGGCCTTTATTCAAAATTGAAATGCATCCATCATGGTCTGCTCGTCGAAATAAACATAAGCAGACACACTCTAATTAATTACACTCGACAGTGATCTGATTAAATTTTGTGTGTTAAGTGTTTTCATCGATTGCCGATCCTCCTCGCTTGCATACACTTACTTTAAAATTTCTTGACTTTAATGGGGAATTGTTTCGGAAGCGTCTCTGGCCACACCAAGAAAGTTTTTATATTCAGCTCAGCAGGTTTAATCAGACATCCACTTTCTCAACCGATTTCCATTTCATTAATTTGGGAATAAATCAGCTGCTTTTTTGGGGGTTTTGTTCTTTTGTTTTGTTTTTTTTTCAAATCATATCTCAGTCAAAATGTTGTATGACATTCTGAGATCAAGTATTGTCAGTATTCCATGAATCACTTCTCAATTTCCAGGGTTTTTGTATGTTCATTATCTACTAATGGAGACATTACTGTATACCTCGTTCACAAAACCCAGCCTTGCTGTATACCTCATTCCCAAAACCCAGCCTTGCTGTATACCTCATTCCCAAAACTCATTTCCAACACTGCTCAGACTGTTAATCCTTAGGTGTCAATCCTTATGATTTAACAAAATCTTGCCACCATCTTAATTGGAATATTTTGCTGATCCAAATTTTAATAGAATCTTTGTTTTCAGCCCCAAACTATAACATTTAAATCTCTGAATTGTTCCAATTTAGGTGATGATGAAATTTTTATACAAAAGAAAAAGATTAGCATTGGAGGGGGGGGGGAATCAAAAACAAAAATGAGAATACTAGTCTTAGCATATCTCAGTTTATAATAATATTGTCATGAATTCATCAGTTATCTCATAAAATTTCAAAACAAGTAATTCTATAGAATCATGGTTTAGTACGTTGTTCTGTAAAATCATGATCTTCTTATTCCTTCTTAAAAATCATTTCAGTCTATGCTTGCAGGGAGAACTAGTCTCAAAGGTCATTATAGATTATACTGTCTGTAACTGACTATCATTTGTTTAGGAATTTGCAAAACCATTTTGATAGACAAAGAGTTACATCAAAAGAAGAGGTTGGAAATTAGTCAGTCTTTTATTTCAGGTCAAAATCAAAAGAATTTTACAAATCTGGTATTGAAAAACTCGTTGATAGAATAAGGTTATTGAAAGTGAAGGAGAGTATATTAATGATTAAGTATATTTTGAATCATCAATATATTTGTGTTTCCAAATAAATTGAAATATTGGGCAGAACTTTTAATAATGATAATATGTGCTGGATGAAAGCTGTGGCTTCTAGACTTTAGGTCAGTGAATCTGAACATGGGGTGCATGACCCACAGGGGGGCAATTTGAGTATATTCTGAGGCAATTTGGAAATTGGCAAGCATTCCATGGCTTAAAACTGAGTCGTGTTAAGTCCTAATTGATTAATTCCAATTATATAATACTATTAATTGCTGATTACATAATACTATACTGATTACTAATTTTACTAATAGATGTTGTAAATTTAAAGTGGTATTATTATAGCATGTCATATTTGATAAAAATATTTTGGAACTTGATTTAAAATTTTTCTTATCATTGAAATTATTTCTTGTTGATTTAAACTTTTTCACCTTGATTTAAAACTGAAAATTTTGGAAAATTTCTGAATTCATCATTATTTTAGAAACCATCAACCAAAACTGTCAACATGGGTTTCTTCAGTTTTCAAGTTGGTCTGGCTGGCTGGCTGGCTATGTATGTATGATGCATATAGGCCACACCAATAGAGCTAGAGGGTTGAAAATTTTAACATTTACTCCTTATTATGTCTAATAAAAACAGATATTTTAGTGTTAGTGGGGGGTCAATTTGCAATGTAAGTTTATGCTAAATTTTGTGTCCAGTCACATTCATGCTTGATTATTTGAAAATTCAGATATTTTTAGTGATCACTGCCCAACAAAAGGGAAGAAAAGTAACTCATTCATTGATCACCCTTTTTTCCAATTTTTTAATTGATCCCGCCAAAAGACATTGGTCTTGTGACGGTTTCTATTGAGTGACTAACCAAGGCTTGTTATTATACCTTTTCAACACCAAATTTGTTTTATTATGGTGGAATTAATGAAAGTGAAAGATTTGGCAGAAAGCCAAGAATTTAATTATACATAAAGTGAAAGTATTATGGGATGTGGTTCTTTTGGCCACATTATATATAATATATAATTAAATTCTTTTTTTGTGTTGTCAGGGTGGGGCTGGAGCAAAAAAGGTTAAGAATCACTGCTATACACCAGTGGTTGTCAATCTGGGCGATACCTTACTTCCACCACGCAGACAACACCGGAAGTCAATGCGTTTTTGTTATGGCTAAAAGTGCATTATTAAAAAGATTGCCAACCAAAACAGTGGCTTTTCTTTTCATAAAGTCTCAATAGATGATAAATACATTGTATATTTAGTATTTGGAGCCTCTGTACAAGTTTTTGGAGTGTATACAGTTGCCCAGTTACCTGGAAATGAAATCTATGCAATTTTAGCAATTCAGAATTGCTATTAAGTGGCTAACTGGCTTTTAAATATTAGTAGGCGGTACAGACATTTTTACCCTCACAAATGTCGGTGCTAGGCATAAAAAGGTTGGCCACTACTGCTCTATACAATCATAGAAATAAATATTTCATCATTAAAAAGAGCAGTTTTGTATCTCTTCTAAAAGTGTTGTGTTACTATTTCAAACAAAATCACATCATGTTTTATTTTAATATTTTATTATGCCTCTTTGGGCATCTCCAATTATATACAATATTTACACATCCACTTCTAAACAAATACAAAATTCATAACAAAACCCTATTCAAATGTACATGAATACAAACATCTACAATTTAACACAATTCACAAATCAAACTCTCTTGAAAATCTCCTCTGACAGATTCCAAAAATGTCCTTGTAATCTCATTTTATCTATATTACTTTTAAAACTCTGTACACTATTGCTATCTTGACATATAACATGACTAGGCAACTTATTCCAAAAATATATTACTCTGTTAAAAAAAAATCTAATTGTTTAGTAGTTTTAGTTTTTGCAATCTTTTTTGTCAATAGATTTCCAGTTAGAAGACATTAAAGTCAATACTATTATTGAAATATATTTTATCAAGTGTAAAGGTTTTAGTAAAGATTCAAATTAGAAAGGTGATTTTCCTTCATTAATTTTATTACTAATGGTGGCTGAGAGGGAAATACCTTTGTCTTTTCTGTAATTGCAAAAAAGAAATCAATGACTTGATCATTTGACAGATTCAAATGCATTCGACTGCACTGACCCAATGCCTCATTCTATTGACATTTGTTCATTTTATTTTGTGGTTTCCCATTAACAATGCTTTTTTGTGCAAAAACCTTTTTTAGAAATTGAAAAGAAGTTTATATAAAAACAATTGTCTTTAATGGTGCATTAAAAACAGAATTGAATTCATTTCACAAAAGAGTTCCATTTTTTTATCCTATTCATTGAAGAGTTCCACAGCATTTACAAGCAGTCTATGAATCTAAGAGTTAACACAAGTGATAACTGAATCTCTGTGAAATTGAACTCTAAGGGATTCTACTAATTTGGGCAGCTATTGATTGTCGATTAGTTAAAATTAATTTTCTTTTTTTTCTTGCTTTTGCAACCAAATAATATTAAATGAAAGCCCCAAGGTGATGGTTTCATATGCTTCAGCAAATTAAATTTTTATTTTGAAATTAAATCTGAACTTTACTGCCTTCTACCAGGTTTCATCAGAGACGTTATAGGGGAAAGGTTTGTATTAAACAAATCTTTGAGCCAGTTGTTAAACTTTTAAAAGTATTTCTAGTTTTGAAACAATTGAGACATTAATATTCAAGGTGGGTAGTGTTAAGTAAGTATCATGTGTTATTCCCCTTAGGCTGAAGACTTCCTCTAGGGGGCGCTGTTTTACGTTCTGGTGAACGAACAGCGTGTTAATCAGTAGGAGAGAGCGCTCGTAGGATAGACACACGTGTTAGGTTGATTATGGTCATAATATGAATAAAGGATTTCTGTAAGTACATAATATTTTGTTGCATTTTTAATCTGTCATTAACCCAAGCTTACAGACAGATTCCTAGCTTACGTGTGTAAAATGGAGATAACTCCCGTTAGCCTTGAATGAACTAAGGCTTACAGGAATATCTTCCTCGTGAAAAGAAAACAGAAGTAAATACATGAATTATATTAATCACCACTACCCACAGCACTGGTTTATTGCTGGGTTTAGGTTATTCATGTTATTCTGACATTTATAAATATCTATGTATCTATCTATGTAAGCAGACTTAGCCCAGCCCTAACCGTTCATAGTAGAAACTTGAAATTTGTCACACACACTCTCCTCAATGAATAGAGAAAATGTTTTTATTTGATTTTTGAAAATTCACCCCCTAAATAGTTTTTTAATATGCAATGTAAGTTTATGCTAAATGGGTCACTAGTTTGTGCACGCTTGCTTTTTGAAAATTCAGACCTTTTTTTTACTGATTACAGCCTAACAAAAGGCCAGAAAAGTAAATTATACATTGATCACCCCTTTTTCCAACTTTTTAATTGATCACCCCCAGCATATTTGGGTGGCAGTGATTCATAATTTCACTTTGAATGCTAGTTGTTATTGCTTTGAATAAATTAAATTGTTAAATCTTCTTATTTGTGCGCTATTTTTAACATTGAGTGGGCGAGTGTGTGAAATGTTAAAGGTTTGTATGGAAATAAAGTCATTAATTAATTTATTTGTACACCGTTTTTAAACATCAAGTAGGTAAGTGTGTTTAACGTTATAAAAAAGTATATATCACCAAATTATATGCGGAGATAATCCTGTAAGCCTTACTTCATTTTAAGGTGAAAGCAGTTATAGAAATATGGTCCACTTGAAGTGCAGCTGACTCTATTCCTGTGTAATTTATTTAAGACTGTGAAAAGATCAATAACTGATATTTGAAAATAAAAGAACAACCATATTTTTGTTTAATGCTGAGGTTATATTTTGAAGTGTTCAGGGTAAAAATGGAAAATACAATTTGTATTTTCACTTGTTTAGCAATGTGTTCACCTCATTTCAGACGGTCCCAGCTTTGACTGAAACTTTTGGCAAATTGAATTTTAATCTGATGGATAACATTTTTTTATAGAAAGAAAATGTAAGCACCAAATAAAAATATTTATTTTTAGATTTTTCAAAATTGAAATTAAATTACAAGTGAGAAAAAACTGTTCAGTATTTCTATCAACTGCATTCGACACTTTGGAAAATGTTTCTACATATAATTAAATAAAGATGATAAATTTTTATAAATTTCACTTTCTGTTCAATATGACCTTCATGGCTTGAGTGATTGTACATTATACTTTAGGATGGTTGGATGTTTTGTAATTCTTTGTACCCCTTGTATATTCGAGAATCAATAGTGTAAAATGTATTATTTTGAAACATTTATAATAGAAGCAGGAGCAGATCCAAAATGTTGAACAGAAGGGTCCAGAATTTTGAGGGGGGATCGAAATGGAAAAAGATTTGTTCACAAATAAATACAAACTTCAAATATCAAAAAGTAGAAAGTAATATGTGATCCAAGATGTTTGTCTTTTATAGAAGGGATAACGGAGAGAATGAGGATAGGAAAGCAAAGGGGGAGGGAAGAGCAGAGGCTGAGATAATGGACAATCTCAGTTGTCAACACCCATGGTATTTCCACCAGTTCAGTTAGTTATTCATTTTACTGCTAAGGATCAGAATAATTAGAGAAAAAGAGACTTTCTTCTTTGATTAACCTTTAGCACTCTGCATGCAACAGTTTGTCCTGCCGTTGCAGCTGACTCTGATCACCAAACGATAGTATGTTTGAATTCCATGGTTGTGCTGTCATCTCAATCTCAGTCATCCAATAACAGACCCACAAGTTACAGGCTTTCAAAGTTACTAAGTGCACAAAATCTTGGCACTCTTGAAAAAGAATGCAGAGAGCTAAAGGTTAATGACTTGTTCTGACCTTTTGGATAAAAGGTCAGATCTTTTGATCTTTAAACAATTTTCTGTTGATTAAATTATAATTAAAGTGTATTTTATTATCAGTATCAAACTAAATTTAACGAATGTAAATTTTATCAGTTAATAGCACTTAAGAGAAATTATAGAACATGTCTTAATGGATTAATCTACTGTGTAAATTCAGTGTACAAACAAGACAGAAACATTTTGGATTGAAATGGATATTGATTAAGTTTAATGTATGGCTATTGTTAAAGGAGGAACAAAAAACAATTATTAACATGAAACTGCTGGTATCTTCATTTTTCTTTCATGGGCCAAGAGTACAATTATAAAAAATATATATATACACCTAGATGAGTGGATCACCTAAGACAGCAACAGATAAAGAGGAAAGTGTCTGGTATCAACATAATTTTGCATTGCCCCTACACAAAATAACTATTAAAAATGCTGGGCCAAGAGTACAATTATCAAAAATATATATATACACCTAGATGAGCATTTCACCTAAGACACCAACATATAAAGATGAAAGTGTATGGTATCAACATAATTTTGTATTGCCCCTACAGGAAATAATTATTAAAAATGCTAAGCACCTTTGATAAATCCTTAACTATTTAAATCATTCTAGTAAAAAAAGTAATTCAAGGAGAGTGACTTCTGATTGAAGTTATCTCCCTTGCACTTTTTGGTAATTTTCTTTTTCTTTTTCTTTATTCAATTCACAAAAGAGTTGCATTATTTGTATCTTGTTCATTAAAGAATTCTACAGCGGTTACAAGCGGTCTATGAATCTAAGTGTTGAAGAATAAAACAAACCCAACCTTTCGTACAATTTATACAGAGGAAGCTGTTATCAAAAAGTTATCAAACGGTTATGGTTAGTATAATCACTCGGTCCCAAACTATTTATTTAACCTGGAAATTCATATTTAAAAAAAAAGAATGTCAGTTTCAAGGGAAATAACTTCCGATTAAAATTATCTCCCTTTGACCATTAATGGATTTTTTTTTTCTGTTCGATTGAAAATCCTATCCCTTGAAGAGTTTCACAGCAGTTACAAGTGGACTATGAATTTAAAAGTCAAATAAGGTACATATTGTGCCATTTGAAGATACATATTCATATGCATACACATACATAATTTTATCAGTTTACAAAACTTGTCTTAATGATCAATCTACTGCACAAATTCAGTGTACAAAGACGAGAGAAAGATTTTGGATTGAAATGGATATTGATCAAGTTTGACGTACGGCTGTTTCTGGCAAACTTTACTAGTGTCAGTCTTTGAAGATAAATCAACTGTGAAAGTTAAATGTTTATAACGTTAGTTTTCTCGAGAGGATAAGATAACTGAACAGTGTACTCATTCTCAAAGTGATAATGTTTACAATGTTTTGTTAAGTGAATCTAATTCATTGATCGAGTGGGTCTAGGCAGAAGAAACATAAACTTTGAAGAGACACATAAGAAATAAATAGGAGAATGCTTGTGTGGAGATATTTGGATTAAGGGGAAAAAATGTATTAAACAACAATTGAGTAAGGAAGACTAACATTTCACCATTAAGAAGTGGGGTATGAGAAGGAGATTAAATACAGTTATCTGTTGTTCCTCATGATTTGGAGTACTCAAGAGTCTATTATCAATTATCTTTCAATTCATTATCCTCAAGGAAACTTTAAGGATACAAATTAGGATGACTCGACTTTTTCA
>VCCN01004568.1:6808238-6818872 GCA_006491835.1 Architeuthis dux | reverse complement strand
ATAGTTACTTCCCTTAGAACTGGCATTACTGTTGAGACAAATTAGGCATTACATTTGGGTCACAGACACCCTGTATGTATATATACTGTACTGTTTTATAACTTCCCTGAAACAGATCCATGGAAAGACAGCTGATGATCCCCTATATAAAGTGTGATCTATAGCAGTTGATTATATTATAACATTTACAGAAATAGTAGTAAATTCAAATTGAACAAACCAAAAAGTTTTCCATTTTTTTATATACATATATGCATAATGCATTGATGAGGGGTGGATCAGGGCTGGTATATTCATTTTGGGAATGGGGATTTATCGTTCACTATTTTAAACATATATGGGAAAACAAAAAAGTTTCTACAGACTATATAAGAAGAGGGAAGAAGAAGGAACACAAAACACATAAATCACACATACACCTCCCACCCACTTAAAGGCTGATAGACATAAACCCAGCTATCTAGAAACTTACATAACCTGTACTAATTAAGGAAAATCTCTAGCTACCCCATACTGGGCTCACAGATAATCAGCATCTGATCTATGTTTGAACAACAGCCAGGGCTTCTCACTCTCCAGCCCCTCTCTCCTACAACTAACACTCTCTCTGTTTTTCCCAGCTCAGTATACATTTCACACAAACATGTGAGGAGACGGACTGCACACACATGAGTTTTCTGCACTGTAGAAGCGCTTTTGAAGACGCCGAATGAAATTCGGCAAAATTCATCAAGGCTTATCTTAATGATAACAAATATGTTTGAGACGTAACACGCTTTTCTCAATCTTTCATTTCCACATTGTCAAATTACCTCCACCATTCTGTCAGATTACCTTACAATAACATATATATATATATATAAAACATATATACATACACACACACACACACACACACACCCAGAAAGAATGTGTTTGAGATTAGATGTTTGAGATGGAAGTATTTATAAACTCCTGCACACAGGGGCATATTTGGAGATTTGAGGGCCAGGGGGGGTTTCTTGAGGCGCCTCCTCCAACATTCAGTGAGATTTGTTATTGTATAATGTCCTTAGAAATGCAGTAGGTGTAGTGGTGAACTGACCCACAACGATTCCGGTGGGCCCCTTTAAGTTGGGCTCTTCTTTGATGGTAAAATATATATTGGTAGATGTGTTCGCTTAGAAAAAGATTTATTTCACATTTTCTCTTGCTTACTGAAGCGTGTTTTATCATTTTCAACGATCGTTTTTATTCTTATTTTATTTATTTTTTATGTGATTGTTTATTGTCGTTTGTATGATAATTAAATTTAACCTTGTTTCAGTTTCGTTTTCGGTTCTGTAAAGCGAAACTTGATAAAATGCATTACATTTTAAATTGTATGTGTTAAGATATATGGGGTGGGTAGAGACCGTTGGTAAATTTTGAATTCATTATTTTCTTTCAATTTCTTCTTAATAAATAAGAATTGTGGAGACATCTATGGATGCGTGTGTGTGTGTGTGTGTGTGTGTGTGTGTGTGTGTCCAGGCGTATATTTCTATGTGTATGTATGGTATATATGTATACAGGTATATGTGTCTATGTATGTATAACTTTGCCGTGTTGATTTCCCCACGCATGTCCTCGATAATTAGCTGTGACGTGATGGCATCTTATCTATCAAGACGCACGCCGTTATGTCTGGCTATAGACGCTGAATCGGGAACCCCGTGTTGTGTGGATCTGATTATATTTCTAACGACTTGACAACTAGGCTCATTAGTTTGATAAATATTTTTACCCCATGAGAAACGGGAAACACATAACGGTCACACGACCAGCTCAACCAATGGGAGCGCAACAAATATCCACGGACGAGACTGAATTATTTTCAAGGCGGTCAGAATAAGTTTTGATTTGAGAAAGTCAGACGTTTAATTTCGTTTCCCTCAGCCACGGAAGACCTCTGTAGCGTGAGTCAACTAAGTCTAAGAGAGACGCGTAAATAGAAAAAGACACTTGACCTTAAATTACACGGTTCAGTGAATTCTTTGACGATATTCTGCACGGGTGCTACAAATTCCACCACGGATCGCTAGTTAGACGCGCCTCCTGAAAAGCTTGTGGTGGGTACCAAAAGGGAAAGGAAAAGAACCAAATAAAGAATTTAGAGGGGAGAAAGAAAGTAAAATGGGCGAGGTGGAGAGAGTTAGCTAACAATCAACTCAGAACCCTGTCAACAATTAAACGCATTGAGACACGTCCCTCCTAGTCTTTAGTTCTCGTCTGCGACTAATAAGCCACATATCAATTCCTCCATCAAACTCTGTAACCGCCGACTTCAAAATTATGTTTGGCCCTGGGCGCTGAGAACCCTTGATACGCCACTCGCGAGCCTAAGAATTAATGGCCAGTTCGTAGCATTAGAAGAATACATACACATTCTGTCAATAGTTAGGCTAAACAATAACATTAATGCCACAACATATGCACACATGGCAAAGACTAAACTAAGAAATAGGTCGGGACCGACATTCGAGATCAGCAATTAAGTTCAATAAACGTTAATAGGTTATGTGGTACATCTGTAGCTAAGGCAATGGTCAAAATAGGTAAGGCACGTAGGCTCCCACTAATTATATTAAATAACAATCATACGGTCACGTTGAAGCGGGGGTTCCAGATAGCTAGGCTTAGCAGGGCGGATAGAATGATAGAAAACAATATCAAGTTACTGGCCAAGAATTAGAGCAGGTTGAAGTATCCAGATGATTTAAGACCGAAATAGATAAACTATTAAGGACGAATACGGACTTGTTCGCTAGCGAGGATAGAAATTTAGGTAGGACAGACACGGTGGAAATGCGAATCAACACAGAAGGGCACGAACCCATAAAGAAACAGCCGTATCGCACACCGCGCAAACAAAGAAAATTAGTGGACACAGCTATAGATAGACATGATGCAGGCAGGTGTTATAGAGAATTCCAGAAGCCCGTAGGACTTTCCGATAGTATTAGTGGGGGGAAAGATGGTAGCAAAAGATTCTATGTAGACTTTAGGGCACTTAACAAGTTTAGTAAAAAAATAATGCACGCCCCCTCCCAGTTATTGTTTAACATTCTAGCGTCCTTAAGCTCAGCAAAATATTTCTCAAAGTTAGACGTAAAGTCAGGGTACCGGCAAGTTGAATTGTACGAGGATGATAAGGAGAAAAGTGCATTCACTTCTATTTTAATGTGATGCCGTTTGGACTCGCTAATGCCCCCGGCGTGTTCCAAGAACTGATGTCTATCGTATTACAGGGTCAGGAAGATTTCGCCCTAGCATACTTAGACGACATTTCGGTGTTATCGGATGCGGTAGATCATTTTGAACATATAGACAAGATTCTAGGTAGTTTAAGGGAGCATAACCTGAAATTGAAACCCGCTAAGTGTGAATTATTTAAGCCAGAGACTCAATATTTAGGTTTTAGAATTAGCGATATGGGCATGTGTTAAGGTTAAGGCCATACAGGAAGTAGCAACTCCAACTACAGTCAGGCAGGTTAGGGGTTTCATATGATGTGTTCTTATTATCGGAGGTTCATCCCAGGTTAGCTAGCCGTTGATTAAATTAACAAGAAAGTATGCACGTTTTCATTGCAACGACGCGTGTCAGGTATCTTTCGATTGCCTGAAAAAATGCTTTCTGATATGGTTACTTTAGCATACCTGGACCCAAATAAGGACTATAGACTATACACTGATGCATCAGATGTTTGTATATGTGCAGTAGGTTTATGATGAGGGTGAGAATAAGGAAATAGAAAAAACTATTTATTCCTATCTCCCAAGTTATGTGATACGCAGACGCGGTGCTCGACTATAGAGAAGGAAACGTATACTATGCACTGCAGAAGCTTAACCACAACGTGCATAGTGCAAGTTTCACCATTTACACCGATCATAAGCCTCTGCAAAAGTTTCTTATTTCCCCCATGCAGATTAAACAAATAATACACATGGGCTTTAAGCATAGCGGGATACAATTGTAGAATAAAGTATCGACGGAGTAAAGATAATGTGTGTTCGGATCTATTGTCACGCTCAATAGACGCAGCAAGGGTAGACGATAGTAAAGAGATAGAGGTAGATGACAGAATAAATTCGAATGAGTTCGCTGTGTACAAAAGTGATGTTCATCTACAACAGCGTACGACCGGCTCACGATAGCGGCCATAGATGTAATTAGGAAGCAAGATTCAGACAGGGATATTTTAGAACTAAAACATAGGATTAAATACGGTAAGGCTACCAAGTTAGAACAAAAATACATAATAATGGAGATGGTATATTATTTGTCGCAACCTGACGACGAACCCATAATTAGACTATGTCCCTTCCCACCTCAGAAAAAAAGTCATTGTGCAGTATCACGATGACAATGGCCATATGGGCACAGACAAGACATACCAGGCAATTATGCAAAACTATTTCTGGCCTTGTTTGCTTAGAGAAGTTTTAGAATTCGTCAGTAGATGTATAACATGCCAGACTAGAAATTTAAATACGCTTCAGCCTCGTATGCAAGAATATGATATGCCACTTTCCCCTTTTGCTAAGATAGCTTTAGACATCACCGGCCCTTACCCACAGACTCATTCGGGGAACCAATATATAGTTACATTTATAGACAAGAATAGTGGCTCGCCCGAACCATTTCCGGTACCTAATAAAAAAGCAGAGACACTAGCATACCTCTTAATGGAAGAAGTTTCCCCCAGATTCCCCGCCCCACTCCAATTGGTAACTGATAATGGACCGGTTAATATTAACAAAATAATGAATATACACCTTGTAACCACTTCCTTTTATCATCCTCAAAGTAACCGTAAGGTAGAAAGATTACATAGGACGATGCATGACATTTTGGCAGAGAAAATTGATGACAACGCAAATTCGTAGGACCTACATATCAACCAAATGATTGCAGCTATTAGGTTTAACGTTTTTATTTAGTTTATAATAGAGACGCCATTCTGCCATTAGATAACATCCTCAAGCCCCGTCGCTTGTACTATAGTGATGCGCATCATGACATCGCATTTCAAGAGCAACATCGCACATTTACCCTTATTAGAAGTAATTTAAAGAAAGCGAGAAAACGACAAATAGACAGAACAAACAGTAAGACTAAGGACAGATTTTCAGATAGGAGATTTAGTGTATTATAGAAACCACCATAAGCGCGGAAAATTTGATAAAAGATGGAAACCTTATTACGTAATAATCGAAAAATCGCGTCCAGTATCTTATAGAATTAAGAACCAGTTAACTATTTCCGCTGTTAAAGCCCACGCGGAACACCTGAGATCGACTAAAATACAAGAATGATTTATTCCAACTGTTAACAGACCATTACGTAAAGTGACGTTAGCCGCACCGGTGGATTCCGACGAATCTGCTGAGGACTCCAATAACGGTTGACAATTTCCAGACGAAGAGATGTCAATGTCAACGCGATAACCCGAACAATGAATCCGATATCTCGTTAATGGAACGTCACCTCGTAACGTACCGAGGTCGGGCGAAATTAGTATAGATAAAGAATGGAAATAGGCGAAAATAGGCGGCAGAAAGACACTAGGAAATATCAGATGTATACGGTAAATAAGGACGGTGATGACAATGAAGAGGGGCTTAGGTAAGACAGGTAAAAGCCGACCCAGAAAGAATAAGTATACGTCTATAGATAGTTCGGACTAGGACTGTGAATATAGGGCTGCTCATAAGGCAGGCTTACGACAGAGAAATAAGTGCAGACAGGACATGTCATTAACCCATAAGAGCCCACTGTGACACCGGTGTCACATACAATTTAATTGATCTGGACAGTCTCTTATATACTATTATATTTTATCTTTGATTTTAACTCATGAAGTGTACTATGTGACATCTACTGAACATCCTGGTGCAGTCATGTGTCTGTGTGTCACTTGGCCTACCCAGAATCCCACATACTGTTCCTTCAAGTAGAAATGGGTCTGGGTCACAGACACAACCTCTGACGAGAGCAACGAAGATAAACAGTGTGAATAGACATAAAAGAATGGATGAAAACAGAAAGAAACATTCTAGTAAGGTGGGGGAACAAACTCGAGTAAATTGGGACGCGTTGAAGTAGCGAAACAGAAGATATAGCTTGCGGTGGGCACAAAAGGGAAAAGAAAAATAACCAAATAAAGAATTTAGTTAACTTGACTGCCTATCTTGTGCTAACCTCTGCCACGTCTTACCAGCAAACCTTTCTATCTCGTCCCTCCATCTTGTGTCTGGTCTTTTCCTACTTCGTTTACTGTCCCATGGGCACCAATCGGTTAGTCTTCCCCCCCCCCATCTATTGTCATCTCTTCTTGCTAGATGACCAGCCTCCATTTTTGCTGCTTAATTAGTTGTATAATATCCTTCACTCTAGTCCCACCTCTGATCTATGTTGATCTTTTTCTATCTCTTAGAGTTATCCCTAGCATTGCTCTTTCCATAGCTCTCTGTGCTATTCTAAGTTGGTTTTCAGCTCGTTTTGTTAATTTCCATGTTTCGCATCCATATGTCATGGCTGGTATCATGCAGCCGTTTTATACCTTAAGAAGGTAACATGGACGGGTGGAGAGGGGTAGCTAACTTGCAACTGAGAACCATTGTCAGAACCCTGTCAACAATTCAAACGCATTGAGACACTTCCATCCTAGTATTTAGTTCACGTCTGCGACTAATAAGTCACATATCAATTCCTCCATCAAACTTCGTAACCGCCGACTTCAAAGGCTATTATATGTAAGCTATATTCACGAATCTTTTGTTTAAACGGTGAAAAGTAACCTGCTACTGAGGTTGGAATTAGGCCTTAAAAGGCCTATTTTTCTGCGGATATCGTATGTCCGTTTGATTAAAAAAATTGACGGTCGTTCAATGAAAGAAAGAACGATTAAAAGATCATACAGAATCGCACGGGGTATTGAACGAAAGTCATTTATCTTATTCCGATTTATTTTCGGGGCGTCGTTACCGCTTTATTCGATTGATCATATATCAGAGTTTATTTCAACCAATGTTATGCACAACAGCTGAAAGCACAGCAAACAGAGATTTAATATGACAAAGAAATACGTTAATCTTTATTATTATTGGATGAAGTATTGTAACACACCATTTTTTAAATTAAATTTGACTAGTTTGTACCTCCATTTAATAAGTGTAAATCAGCTTCTGCTAATCCATGAAGTCTTCGTGGCCGATTGGTAAAAAGCCGCTAGGCGTAAACTAGTCCCCCTGGCAATGAGTGTGTGAGTTCGATTCTCACAGAAGGCTTACTCTTTATTTCCGATTGCGCTGTTATTCGTTGCCATTGCCATACAGTGGCCCGAATTAATAAGTTGTATAAAAACAACTAAGATTAGGATGAAGGTAAAAAAAACTAGTCAAATTTAATAAAAAATGGTGAGAAATAGGTTTTATAAAAACGGCACAACAAAGGAAAACCCAAACGGGAGAAATATACGCTGAATAAAGAATGGAAATAAAAATGACGTGAGTAAACTGTGGTTAACAGATGAAAAAAAAAAATCTTTCTAATTCATTTTGTCTCTTTCTCACTCTTTCATTTGATGCTCTTCTCCATCTGGGGGCTTCGGCTTCACAAGGGAAGACAAGGAAAGAGAAAAGGTGAGGGAAGAAGAAGAAGGAAAACAAGAAAAAAAAGAGGTGTACTACTCGAGATGCATTCTCTATTTTGGCAATGCCTACTCTTTACCTCTGTAGTCTGTTTAACCCTTCAAACAAAACAGGAAACGACAGGTAAAAATTAAAGAAACATATATGCAAAGCCTGCACACGTTATACAGAAAGAAAGAAAAAAGAGGAAACATAAAATATGATTGATTGACATCATGAAACATACGTTCAAACATATGTAAATAAAAACGAAAGAAAAAGTGTTCTTAAGAGAGAAAAAACGGACACGTTTAGACTGTTTTGTTTTTATTTTTTGTTTTCCTTAACCAATTGGGGCCAGTTCGGCTACAGGTGAAAGAAATCGATGAATGGACGGAAGGAAGCAAAGACTTTTAAAGGAACTTTTGGAGAAAAAAGATGAGGGCGAGATGCCGCTACCGTTTTGTTTGTTTTGATTCTGTTTGCCACTGTCATTTTGATTTGTTTTTCTCTTGCCTCGTTTGTTTTTCTCTTGCCTTAATAATTTCGTTTGTTTTACCCATTTTAAATTTTATTTTACCCTCGTTTGTTTTTCTTGTTTTTCTTTCTCTTTGAATTGTTTTTTTTCCCCGATTTTTGTACGTTTTGTTTGTAGTCTAAGTCAGAGAGAAGAAATAGAGATGCTTTAGAAGTAACCATTCGATATTTTTTTAACTGAAGAGGTTGATGAATACATCTTTCTAGGACAGGTAATAGAGCTAGGGAAAGACCATGACTGCGAAATAAAACAACACATAACGATAGGTTGGAAAGCATTTAGTATGAATAGAGACATTCTCAAGAGCACCGTACCAATGTGCTTAAAGCGTAAAATATGCAACGGTTGCATGATTTACGGGTGTGAAACATGGAAATTAACAAAACGAATAGCACAGAGATCCATGGAAAGAGCAATGCTAGGGATAACTCTAAGAGATAGAAAAAGATCAAAATGAATCAGAGAGAGAGAGTACTAGAGTGGAGGATATCATACAAATTAAGCAGCAAAAATGGAGATGGGCTGGTCACCTAGCAAGAAGAGATGACAATAGATGGGGGAAAATACTATCCGACTGGTGCCCAAGGGACAGTAAACGCAGTCGGAAAAGACCAGACACAAGATGGAGGGATGTGGCAGAGGTTAGCACAAGATAGGTTGTCATGGAAGGAGATAGGAAAGGCCTTTGTCCAGCAGTGGACTTATAACAGCTTATGATGATGAGACCCATAATGGAAAAAAAACAAAAATAGAACAGGTAACACATTTTTCTTTGGTGGATGAGGATGAGAAATTAATAAGGTTAGCACAATCGAGGTCGTCATGGAAAGAGATGGGAAATGCCTTTGTCCAGCAGTGGACTTATGATGGCTGGCGATGATATTCATCCATCCGTCTCTATGTATGTATTTTCTTCTGAAACTTTGTGTGTGTATATCTTTTATATGTGTATGTAAATATCATGCACATATGCCTTCAAAATAAGTGGAAAGAATGTGACTTCAAAATCAGGATGTATTTTACCAAAAGAACAACACTTCAATGCTTCCAGCTATTTTTAGTTTTCCTATTTGTTGTGTTCTGATGCAAGACTATACAAAGTCTGAGAAGATATCTTTAATACTTGAATTTTGAAAGATTATGAATAAGGCTTCCTAAAATCTTTCTTAGACAACCAAATAAACAACCTTTAGAAATTCTGAATTCTGATAAAAAGAAAGGTTTTTAAAACTTTAACAAAACAAAGGGAGAAGAATTATATTTAATTACTTTTTCTTATCTAACTCCATCCTCTATACAACAGTGATGCCTTTCTCTAAGTTATAATGTATTTGGGAGTATACAGGTTATATAATGCTATATTGGATGACATATAAGACCCTCACTTGTAAGCATAACCTTTAATGTCCAGCCCCACATTGGCCAGAACTTGAGAAGGAGTTAAAAAATTGGGTGATATATGAGAAGAATTCAGGGAAATGCATTTTTTCTTATTATTCTCTGCTGCAATAAGGGGCCTCATATATGCCATCAAATAGTGTATTGCATAGAATATACTTTTCAGTAGAGAATGGTCAAGAAAATATTCTAGCCATTGCCAGTTAAGATTAAATATTGACTTATGAAAGAGCATATAAGATTTCATCTTTTATATCATCAAAGAAGACAAAATATCGACTCATAAAAAGGCCTCAGTTTTGCATATTAGATATAAGGCTATTTTAATCACCGCTACCCACAACACTGGTTTATTGCTGGGTTTAGGTTATTCATGTGTTCTGACATGACCAGCCCTAACCATGCATAGTAGAAACTTGGAATTTTGCAAACACACTCCCCTCAATGAGATGGGGAAATGTTCTTTTTGTTGTTCAATATGCAATGTAAGTTTATGCTAAATTGGTCACTAGTTAGTGCCTGCTTGTTTTTGAAAATTCAGACCTTTTTTAGTGATCACAGCCCAACAAAAGTTGAGAGAAGTAACTTATTCATTGATCACCTCTTTTTCCAACTTTTTAATTGATCACTCCCAACACACCATGTATGGGTGGTGGGGATTCATAATTTCCCTTGGAATGTTAGTATCTAGTTTTGTAATCATTTTCTTATTTAAGTGTCTTACAAATGTTGAAATTTAGGCCCCATAGGGAACTTACTACATTTTTATTAATGATAATTTTTATCTTGTTTGATATACAGAGGAAGCTGCTTTTTGTGATCACTTTGAGACAGGGTCTTTTAGATAATAATAACCAGCTGATAACATTAAACAAAGGATATACAAATTGGAACAATTTACATTCATTGTTATAAATACATTGTTATAAAAACTCTACATTATACAAACTGAATATGAAATTCATATGTTTATTTCTTAAAATTTTTAATTCATTTTCAATAAAGTGTTTGGTACTGACTGATTTTGATAACATTATCCG
>VCCN01004568.1:6753276-6766494 GCA_006491835.1 Architeuthis dux | reverse complement strand
GATAGCCCTTATCCTATTGTACACCATATATATATATATATAGTATTTTATCTTGTACTGAGATACAAATTTGAGCTTCTCATTGTTTGTTGCTTGTGAATATGTATAAATGTTGTTTTTTATTTGTTTGATGACAACAAATAATCAATTCCTGCATGCCATTGAGTATCTTCCTTGTTTCTATCTACTTTGATCTATTTTGGTACAATTGTAAAACAAGATATTTAAACTATTCAACTTATAAATATCATTTATATCTCATAGCAGGGGTTCCCGATCTTTTTCTAATCATTGTGCATGTCAGTAGAGATGCCGAATGATGTAACCATTACCAGCACAGAAATCGCATTTGACATATATGAAATATATTTTCTATAGTTTTGAGAAGGGTCATTAATATTCGAATGGTCCTTCACAAATAACAAGAAGGAGTTCAATCGTCCGAAGAACCATTTGAATATATGAAATAGTTTTCTAAGAAGAACTACATAGTAGCAAATATATAAGTGTGGGATATAAATCTCTGAAAATCCATTTTTAAGCTTTCCCTTTCTACATAAAGTTATCGATTATCCTCTTCAATTTTTATTCACCATAAATCTTTTGGTGAAAGAAAAATTTAAAATTTAACTCAACAATGATGAAAGATTTCAGATGAGTGTGAGTTATCTCCCTTACTGCTGCTAGTGTTAATGAAGTTATACACACATACACACACCTTTTTTTGCATAATTTACTTGTCTCATTTTTTAAATAAATTCAAAAATATTGAGTTCAAAAAATGTAATATTTATAAGTATGTGAGTGAAGTTGAATCAGGTCGACTAAAACGCATCAAACAAGTGTGGAGAGAGTTTTTTATTTCAAACTTTTTAAATTTAAATTTGTATGACTATTTTTACCTTCATCTTGATTTATTAGTTGCTTTTACTTCATTACTTGTTTGGGAACATGCATATGCATAATGCATATTTATGGGTCTTTGAGGGCTCTTTCATTTAAATGATTGAATATGTATGTTTTGTGTGAATGTGTAACAGTATATATGTCTATAAAAGGATGAACTGAATATACATGCATTACTTGGTTTGACTCTTCAAAAATTTGAACAAACACACTTGTGTACAGATTCGTGTTTAGAAGTGAACGACTGAGTGATTTCATGTAGAAATTAGTACACATCTTTTTGCATATGAAAATATATATGTATCAAGTATTTCACAAGTTTATCATATGTACATGCATGCCAGTAGAGGTGTAACAGTTACCAGCACAGAAACCGCATTGGATACACCGCTTCTTGTACGATCACCAAAGTTAAGCAATGTTGAGCCTGGTCATTACCCAGATGGGTGACCGCCTGGGAATGCCAGTTGCCATATGCAGCAACGAGATTGTTCTGCGGACGCTCTCATCCTACGCTCTGCTGCCAATTAGCAGAACATCTTGCCAAGCTAGGACTGAACTGTGCACCAGGTCCTTTCTCATTTGCAGGCTGCTTTATAGTGGACACATAACAGTGTGCTCTCCTAGGAGCCGCCTTACTCATATGATTGATTGGCAGCGATCATCATCACTGGCACAAAATCGGTGGACAGAATTCAAGTTTTGGCTGGGGCTGTTTATGTTCACTTTGCACTCATGCCCTTGGGAAAGGCATGAATCACCTACCCCTCCCCGCTATGGGTAAATAGCAGTGCCCTTTAACTCTGTAAGACAGTTCATCTAAGAGACAGTTACTCTGAGAGAGAAACCTACAGCTTTGCAGTAGCCATAGCTGGTCCCAAGCCTGAGTGAAGGAAGGGGGTTGACTGTGGGGTTAGCAACTCCATCCCATAAAACCCTACTTGCTACTGAAGCTGCAGCTGAGTTGTTACAGTCCTATGTCCCACAAGGAATCTACAGGCATAGGCGTATGGGAACTCTTTTGTTAAGGGGTGGCAAGGGTGGGGGTCTTGGTTTACCCAAAAATGTTACACTGGGGACCCTGGCTCATACGCCTGTGTATACAGGAATAAACAAACAAAAGAAAAACAGATTTAAACAGTAAGTTTATACATGCACATTAATTTTAGCAAGTATATCCCTCCACCTTAAATACAGACACGGATGAATATATGCAGAAAGTCACCATGTCTGAAGTTAAGTTGTAAAATGCATGGAAATAAAATGATTACCCACATTTAGAGCAATTATTTTGACATCCGAAAAATATTAGCTTTGGCATTTACCAGCTCCTGACAAATAGCCATTCAAAATGGCTTCAATGGAAGGCATAATATTGCTAAACAGACAGTTTGTTGGCTAGATCATAGGTATTTACAAAGCATTTGATGTCTTCTCTAAGAGAAAATACTTGCAGATATTCTATCATTTCAGGTGATTATTAATAATCACGACTTCGGCATCAAATAGGAAAATTATCAACCAAATGCAAACAAAAGAGCGATGTAGACTTAAGAGAATAACGTAGATATATCAAAATAAATAAATTGCTTTAAGCAGTGGTTTTAAGCATCTTACTATTAAATGTCCATTTGCTTACATTGGCCATAATTAAATGTCTTCGCTTACGACTGTAAATGTTAGGGTGATAATCATTTTTGGACTTTGTAAATTATAGGTTTCATTTTTCTTCGATTGTCCTTCTTGTGTAGTTTTTCTTCTCTTTTGTCATTATTATTCGCATTGGTTTGGAGACGGGAAACTGAAGTGTTCAATTATGACGTTACTGAATATAGGTTTTCTAATTGATCAAAAGACATAGAGAAGTAAGAAAGAAGGAGATTATAGAAGGATAAAACAGAAAAAAGAAAGAAAGGAAGGAGAAGAGAAAGGAGAAAATATAAAAGAAAGGGGAAGGAGGAAGAATAAATAGCAAAGATTCAAAGAGTTTTTTGTAAGATTGAACTCCTTCTTGTTGTTTGTGTTGTTAGCACAATGTTTTGGTTGATCCATTCTACAGCCTTCTTCAGGTGTACTACCCAAATGTGATGGTGGTAAACAGAAATCTTTCTCTCCAATGAAAGCAACACTTATAACCTAGGATTCGGGTGTTTTCCTTTCCTTTCTTTGTTAAACCTAGATCTCCATACCTTGTCAAGTAGCGGAAGCCACATCGAGTTGAACTCTGCACTTTTCTGACTTATACACTCAGTCGACATGTTGGTGTATGCTGCTTCTTTCAGCATAGTTCCTGTAAAATACAAGAAAAATAAAGGGAATACTATTTAAAAAAGCTTTTATGCAGAGGTTTGTGGTGATTAATTAAATAATTTAAGGTTAGGGTTAGGGCTATTCATTGATTAGAACAATTTTTACTGGTAATAATTGATATCTTTGTTTCGCTTCTAGTTGCTTCTCTTTGCTTCTTGTTATCAGAAGCAGAGGGAATGGAATTTAAAAAAGGTTTTAGCCAGAAGTTTGTGGTGATTAATTGAATAATTTAGGGTTAGGGATATTTATTAGAGCAACTTTTACTGGAATAAATGATATTACTGCTTCGTTTCTAGTTGCTTCCTGTATTTCACCAGGACCCTGAAGTAAAGAGGAGTAAATCTGTTTGAGATAATGAATGAATAGAAAAAGAAAAGAAAAAAGACAGGTCTGGTTAGTCACTCAATAGAAACCGTGATACGACCAAAGTTTTTTGGCAGCATGCTGTGTTGGGGGTGATCAATTAAAAAATTGGAAAATGGAGTGATAAATGAATAAGTTACTTCTCTTGACTTTTGTTAGGCAGTGATCACTAAGAAAGTCTGAATCTTAACTAAGGGATCAATTTAGCATAAACTTACATTGCAAATTGAACACACCACTAAAACCATGTTTAGAGAGGGAATTTTCAACAACAAAAAATTTTTTTTTTTCTAGACATAATAAAGAGTAAATGTTTAAATTTTCAGCCCATTGAGTTCCATTGGTGTGGCCTGTAGGTGTGATACATACATATATAGCTAGCCAGCCAGGGGCCACTTAAAAACTGAAGAAACCTATGCTGACAGTTTTGGCTAAAAGTTTCTATAAGAAGATAACAATTGGAGAACAAAATAGTATGCATTTCAAAAGATGAAGCAGAATGAAAAAGAGAAGATAGAAACATAAAGGATGAGAAAAAAAACATATAAAATTATCAAACAGGTGAAAAGAGAAGAATTAACAACAGAAAAGGAAGAGAATGAATAAAGGGATAAATAAAATCATCAAAATAAGTTTGAATGAAGAAAGCAAAAAGAAATACAAATCTTATAACTTTTATGCTTTTCCACATTGTCAGATAATGAACAATAGTCATTGTATTTTAGTTCCATACACTTTAATTGTTGATAGGAAATACTTTTCTTTTCCTGAATCCTGTCAAGGGCTTCATTCCTTCAGAAACTCTTTGAGAACTGCCGAGAGCATTTTTCTAATTCGTGAACCATCTTAAAAATCATTTTGGTGCTTGTTGAATTGTAGTCAGCAATACAAAAGCTTCAAGTAGAGCAATTTCCAAGGCTTCTATGATCCAAGTTTTCCTTGATGATTCTATCCACAATCCATTATGGACCTTCTCCACATTCTATTACTGACATAAACAAGGATTCTCTTAGTTGCATGGTTCAATTCTGAAGAATATGTTCAGTCCTTTTGAATTGTTTGCTACTTTAGATATAGATTTATCAATCTATTTGAACATTTTTGTGATATCTCTGCTTTGTCAATTAGCATTAACTGTTTTATGTATTGATAAAATGATGATACTGGAAAGCACTAACAGAACGCATACCTCTGCCAATACCATTGTCATTAAAAACCTGAACAATCAGGTTACAGATCCTAGACTATGCCATGACAAAAGCTTGTAATAATTATTTATCATCCATAGTGTTTGTATAATGACAGATATTAACAGATTAAAAATGCAAACAGAAGACATACTCACAGAGATCCTTTATTCACATATTTACAATGACTGTGGCCAACGACACCCACGTGTGTCTTCTCCAATCTCCTCCTAAAACCAATATCGCTGCTCATTCACCAGAATGTAAAACAGCCCACCCCCCATTACCAGAAGTTGGTAAGAGCTCTTCTGCCTCAGGGGAATAACTCAAAATACTTACTTAACAAATAGTTTAAAAAACAACTATAATGCAGTTTATTTTATTTATTTATGATAACGTTACCGTGATGACATCATTACTGTGTTGTTACATCTGAAAAGCTGAAAACTGTCCTATCTTGTACTGTTAACAAAATAACTAAATATTTCTGGATCTGCCCCCCCAAATTCAATCAATTGTTCCTTGGCCCACCCTTCCACAAAATGTCATTGAAATTCATTGAGAACTTTTGAAGATATTGTGTAGACAAACAGATAAACAAACGTGGGTGAATACATAACCCCTGTCCAACTTCATTGGCTGAGGTAACGAGTTGTCTTTTGTGTTTGCATGTCATAATCTTTATAATTGACCCTCTTAACTATCCACAAATTTCACTTGCAAAAGTGACATTCATTTTGAGAAATTACCTGAGATACTATGTCATGGAGTCTGCTTACTTTCTCCAGAACATATCAATGTCTGTGTCCAAAGTGGCTAAGGTCAAGAAAACCTGACAAAACAGAAGACATTTAACAAAAACAATGCTAGCATGTGCTTTGGAGAGGGGACAAAGGACACAAACAATAATATTAAAGAATAATGAATGCCACATACATTTTTAAGGACAGGGCTTCATAGACATTTGTATACAAAATCAAAGCTGATTGTACCATAGCTCAAGGAAAGAGAGAAAAGTCCATATAAAGTCTATAAGCAGAGAAGTTTCTATTTATTTCCTGGTGGAAGAAGCAGGCTGGCATCCTAATGTCCTTTGTCAAAACTGCCCTCAGCCCAACTATCAATGTGTTCTTGATGATAACAGGACTTTGACTTCTGATTCTGTTGTATATTTCTTTGATTGGCTGAATCTTTGATGACTCAGCACCATGACTGACCAATTCCAGCATGGCATACCAACTGCCAATCCCCAAAGGTTTTTCAAATGGTGGCCACCAGGCAAGTCCTACATTTTGCTTATAGGGGGACTGGTGACCTCACCACACAGTTTGATAAATGAAACTTTATGCTATGTCAAGAATAAGATCAGAGCCGGCCTGAGGCATAAGCAAACTAAGTGGCTTCTTAGGGCTCTGTGATCCCCAGGACTCCCAAGAGCGATAGGAAGACCCAAGAGGTGGTTGGGGAGCCCTCCAATTCAAATTCTGCATAGGGCCGTCCCCGAATAAGAGCTTAGAAATGATGATCACAATGGTAATAAACTGTTCTCTCTTCATGAAACAACTATGTAAGCTTCTACATGAAACACAATCAAAGACAGAATTTACAGAGCAATTGGATTAAGTCAGTTTGATGAAATCCTTGCCTTTAACGTACTTGCCTGGAGATTTTCAAATGCTAGAATCTATTTTCTGTGTAAATGGAATCAGACAAACTGGTTCCTTTGTGACAATTTACTTAGCAGATCTTTCCTCTTAAGTAAATCTTAAATGTTTGCATATTAGCTAGAGTGAGGGACACTGAGAGTCCTGGAATGCAAATTTTATTGACTCCCGGTGGGAGACAATTACTGGCTTTGTTTGACAATTTCTATCATATTTGTCCAATTCCACCTAATCCAATGCTATTGCAATCCAATCAGAATGGATCATTTATATAGAAACCACTTGACAGATACATTAGGCAGATCCAAGGAAGAGTGGCTATACACCACATCAAGGCCGGCCCCAGGGTTCCTGGCACCCTGGGCAAGATGAACTTTGGTGCCATTTAAATTCTAATATTATCTTATTTATACTGGTATATTTATTTACTTCCAACCTCGCCTCACCCAACTTACCTTCCCTCTCAGGCCACAGCTAATGTGAGCACTCCAAACTAGCTTTCCTTTGCCAATTTTTCTCTTACTTTCACCACAACAGAAAATATATAACTATCAGCTATTCCTGAAGAATCTGACTTCACACCAAGGAATTTTCTTATTTTTACTGTTTTTATTCTGTTTATTGTATTAATTTTCTCATGTTTCCATTTATATTTGGAAAGTCCTACTGTCTCGGACACATGATAGGTATCCTCTAACACTTGGTAACTACCTGTGTTGAAACTTCTCCAAAATGGAGGAGTAGCAGCAGCAGCTCTTTTGTTACAGCAACCATTTTATAATTTTAGTGCTTTCTTATATTTTCAAATGCAAAGTTTTGGAATGAAGGAAAGAATCACCAGTCTCGGGGGAAGTAGTTGTATGTGTGGAGTACCGGTTAAACTTGCAAATATTTTTAAATCTAAAAGCACTTAAAAATCATTTAGAATATCAAGTGAAAGCACCATTTTGAACTTATAGTATTCCAAGGGAAATTATGAATCACCCATATATGCTGTGTTGGGGGCGATCAATTAAAAAAGTTGAAAAAAGTGGTGATCAATGAATAAGTTACTTCTCTCGCGTTTTGTTGGGCTGTGATCATTAAAAAAGGTCTGAATTTCTCAAAAACAAGCGGGCACAAACTAGTGACCAATTTAGCATAAAACCTATTTAGGGGGGAATTTTCAAAAAACAAAAAAATTTCCCTACTCATTGAGGGGAGTGTGTGTTTCAAATCTCAAGTTTCTACCATGAACGGTTAGGACTGGATGATATCCAGATTCATAGATACATATAGATGTCAGAACAGAATAACTTATACCAGCAATAAAAAACAGTGTTGTGGGTAGTGGTGATTAATTATACTACAAACCTTAATCAAATAAAAATGGTTTATGTCAAGAATTATCAGTATGATCTTGCATCATTATTAATTTTTGACTAGTATTTCTTTCATCTTTATTTAGTTGCTTTTCATAGCATTTACTCAGACCATCGGTCTATGGCCATTAGTAAACAGCACGGATTGGGAATAATGGATAAACTTGCAATGAGACTCAAACTAACACTCCCTTTGTCTCAGGAAGCCTGATTATCCACACCAGCTGCTCCGCCACTTGAGCTACAAGAGCCATATGGCTGACAGAATATCAAATCTAACCACTTTCCTATCTGCACTGTTTGCTAACGGCCAAAAGACGGACAGTCTGAGTAGTTATAATGAGAAGCAGCTCGAGTTAAGATAAAAGAAAGACTAGAAAAGAATTAATAATGGTTGACAATGCTTCATATAATAAAAAATCATGATAATATGAATCTTACTTATTTTATTGTATAATTTGTTATTAAACTTAAAGTATAAACTGCAACTTGAAGGAAAAACGTTTGGATACATTTTTTCCTTGATATATTACCTTAAGACTTAGAAGAAAACCAATGTACCATTGTTCTTCATGTAAATCTGTTTTCAAAAATGTCTGTTCAGCAAGAAGAATTGAATCTGCTGGAAAATGAATGGATCACGGTCAAAATTGGGATTCGAACTGAAAACCATCAAATCTATGCCTTAAGATATTTAGCATTGCTTTAAAAATATGTCGCATCCAATCATCTCAGTAAAAGACCTTGGTACTCTCAAGTTATATGCCATCTCTCAACATGGTATTATTTCTGTTCATGGGTGTTGAAGTCATCTGATCTCAGCCAGTCTCAAGTAGGTGGCCATTTCTCCTTGATAGCTTACAGTGATATTTTTCCCATCTTCAATTGCTACTTCTTGGGTAAACCGATCGATAAAATGTTGATCTTTGTTTGTGGTCTTCAGTATTATTTTTGACCTTTTCATCTGAATGTCTCTAAGCGGTAGAGGGCAGGGAGGAAAAAAAGGATAACTTGATACGATTCATCATTGATCTGAACACAGATTTTGGTGATGCCTTTTATTGTTTTCTTTTCAAGGACTTTCACAAGTGGTCTTAGTTCACCACTTTACAAGTCTGGGCCGGAAAACTAAGACTGATGAACCATGAATGCAAACAAAACAGAAAAGATCATTTTCAAGTCTCGGCATAACGAGGCATGGGTCCTTTATTACCAAGGGGATAAAAATTATATACGGTTGACGTAAATGTTGAGCCCCGAAACAAAATGTCAATTCAATGATGTGAGATTTGAATTGATATAAATTCGTTTCTGGGCTCTTGAACATTGACTGATAAGTTGTGAATACAAGAATATATACAGTTACCGAATACAACTGGCACCTGAAAAAAGCCAAAGGGTACAGCAGCTGAAATGTTATGATTATGAAACAATTCAAATAAATCAATTCATAGTGATAATTCTTCAGCTCAGAAATTCCCATATTCTTGTGATGTGATCAAATTTGGGATACCATAAGTACAGGCTCTCCCACCCCCATCATAGCATGGTTAACGATATAAAGCGCATTGATCTAAAAAAAAATAGCTAGATCTAGCTCCAAAATTGTTAAATTGGCAATCCTGGTTATTGCGGCACGGTTATAATGTGGTTGGCTTTCTTGGACCCCAACACCCAAGTTATAACAGGGGATGCCTACATTGTGGTTTGTCTACAAGGTAAATATATGAAAAACAAAGTAACTTGTATACAAAGCTGATAATTAGAAGAGATGATTTTCAAATTATCAAGATTTTATCGCACTAGAAATAAACTAAATACATCTCTTTAAAAAATAAGTTGCTTCCTGTGTTGTATTAAATATGAGGCAACGATTTTAGTCTCTATTTCTAGAATGATCCATGGAGACCAAATGATTGTTTGTAGCAATTGTGGGTTTTTATGAGGCAGGGGTGCTAGATTAATACCCAAGTTGAACTGCCTTACAGAGCTGAAGGGCTCCAACTACCCTGGTATTTACTCATAGCTAGGAGGAGAAATGGACTCATGCCTTCCACAAGGGTTGACCACAAACTGTCCAAATCAGAGTTTGAACACGGTTCACAGATTCTATTTTCCATGCCTTTAACTATTAGGCCACCCACACCTCCTAAATACGTCTAAAGGTCAGATTTATTTGTTAGTTGGCAAATCAGATTTTAAATCTAAAAACACAACTGTAAGCTGTTTACTTCCTTCATCAAATCTTTTATTTTGTTCAAAAATATTTTATTTTTTTTTGCAAAGTTTTAATACTTTTTCAGATTGTAATAATTAATTGGTAGTTGATTTTATGTTTGAAATAATTTGATCTTCTTTTTACATTTTTTGTTTTTTTTTGTTCATTTTGGCTGTGGTAATTAGAATTAGAGAGAAACGGTATGGATATTTTGAAATAATTAAAACAGGATTAACCTTTTACGAATACAGTCATGGCATTTGATTGAAGGTACACGACAAAAATTCAGTCATTTCTTGTCACTTGCAGCCGGGCCGAAGGGGAAGGGAGAGGGGGCTTTGGCTTGTGTTATTGATCGTAGTGGGGTGATCGGTCTCCTCATAGGAGGATTAATAAGATCGACACGCAAGGCTCTCTACATGATCGCAAGCTGCTTACAGCACCTGGTATTCCCAGACGGTCACCCATCTAGGTAGTGACCAGGCTCGACATTGCTTAATTTTGACGATTGTATGAGAACCGGTGTGACAAATGCGGTTTGCATTATTGAGCATAGTGTAGAGATCGGTCAACTCCTTAGGAGGATTAACAGGATTGTCACAGAAGGCTCTCTACATGATTTCCAGCTGCTTATGGCTCCTGGTATTCACAGACTGTCACCCATCTAGGTACGCTCAACTTGGGTAATTATACGAGAACCAGTTTTTGCCATAACACAAAACAGAAAGAGACATAAGAGAAGAAATGAAAGATTTAATAGGAGAATATTCTGGAATGTGATTAAAAAATGCACAAATGCATCAAGTAGCTGCTGCTTTAACAGGTGACTTTATACTAAGTTTACTAGTCCATGACCGATCGCTTCATTATCAGTTATAATAAGTGTACGACAACAGGCTCGACTGATGGCTGCTTCTGATACTATAAGTGTGACAAACGTGGTATGAAGAGAGAGAGAGAGGGGATAAAAAGACAGTTTGATAAGCGGGTAGGAAGAGAGAGGGGAGAAAAGAAAGGTAGTTTAATATGAGGGTAGAAAGGGAGAGAGCAGAAAAGTCAGGTTGTTTAATAAAAGGGTAGGAAGTGAGAGGGGAGAATAGAAAGTTAGGTATTTTAATAAGAAGGTAGAAAGGGAGTGGGGCTGATGGCTGCTACAAATACTATAAGTGTGACCGAGCCTGTATTTGTACACTTATGTTAACCAACAGTGAAGCGCCAGGTCATGGATTAGTAAACTTAATACTTTATTAATGGAATACCCGGCAATAAGCATAAAAGCTTTAAAAGTGCCAATGAAATTCCCAACAACATATTTATGTGAAAGAACTTTTTTCAATCTATTCAGTCACAAAAAAACAAATTAAAAAATATGTAGACTAATTATAGAAGCCAACTTGAGATTACTAGTAACAACTGTAATGTTGCTGCTTTTTGTGACCAGAAGCTCATCCAAGTCATTAACTTGTTATTATGAAAGTATACAACGGCTGCAGAATACCAGCCATGACTTACGGATGCGAAACATGGAAATTAACAAAACAAGCAGAAAACAAACCTAGAAAAGCACAGAGAGCCATGGAAAGAGCAATGCTAGGGATAACTCTAAGCGATCGAAAAAGAACAACATGGATCAGAGAGAGGACTAGAGTGAAGGATATTGTACAACTAATTAAGCAGCAAAAATGGAGATGGGCTGGCCACCTAGCACGGAGAGATGACAATAGATTAGTGCCCATGGGACAGTAAACGAAGTAGGAAAAGACCAGACACAAGATGGAGGGATGAGATAGAAAAATTTGCTGGTAAGACTTGGCAGAGGTTAGCACAAGATAGGTTGTCATGGAAGGAGATGAGAAAGGCCTTTGTCCAGCAGTGGACTTATAATGGCTGATGATGATGATGATGATGATGATGATAATGATGAAGGTATATAAATATAAATAAAAGGATTAGTTCAATTAATATTATTAATCCTTGGTCTTTTATTCAATGGGTTTTAAAGGTTTTAAAGGATTTTTTTGCAATGATTTGAATTTTGTTAAACTTGATCATAATTTCTCTATCAAATGACCTTTCAAATGATTCTCTAACAATTTTCGATCAAGTTAAAATATCACTCATACAATACAGTTACTTTTTTGTAGAAAAGATGAACAGATTTCTTGTGAATTAGTGTATTCGATGATATCTAAAACCACACTAATTTTAGCAGGGAATATCACAGAGCCAGCCTGACGCATAAGCAAACTAAGTGGCTGCTAAGGGCCCAGTGGCCAACCAGAGGTTCCCCAAGAGGTGGTGGGAGCACCCAAATCAAATTCTGCTTAGGGCCCCATAAAGGTATTTTCTACCTGGAATATCAAGAATTTCCCCGAATTCCAGTCATTTATCACCCATTTTTTCAAAAACTCTTCCCTAAGTTCTGGCCAATGTGGGGCTTGATAACAAAGGTTACCTTTACCTTCTTAGATATTTTTGGGGAAAAAAGGGGAGTCTTATATGTCGTCAATACGGTAACTCAAATTTAGTTAGTTTTTGGATAAATCCCTTTCTCATGTTTGCAGGAAATAAGAAGAAAACCAATTCTGCTAATAATTATTGTATCTACTTAGTATACCAGCGAGTAGCAGCTGTCTAGCAGTAACTGAAATGTGAACATAGAGTCTCTGCTGTATGTTGTTATTTACCTACACACAACACAACCTATTTAGTAGTTGCAGAGAAACCAACTTGAAGAACAGAAAAATAATCACAAATAAAAATTTGCCGACTGATCCTTTCAATTCAAGTTATCTTAAAAAATGCATTTTGTAATTAATTGCAGCTCTGGTTATTATCATCTTAAAAATATTTAGATAATAAAGAATAAATATTTTTAAAAAGTTTAGATGGAAAAGCATTAAATATTTATATTTAAATGGCAATTTATTTTAAACATAAAAAAATGTTTAGAAAAAAGAATGTTGCAAAGTTATAAACTGATAAAATGTATATAGATCTTTTGTGTGTACATTTGTTTTTTAATTAAAGAGAATTATCAAACAATTACAATTATTTGAGGTTTGTGTGTGTGTGCAAAAGTGTGATCACATTATATACATATATAATATAATATAAACAATATAATATGTTTATGGAGTCCTCACAACAAATTTGTTGCACACTTCTTAGTGAATCTTCAGGTGAGCAGCCTGAAGATTCACTAAGAA
>VCCN01004568.1:6738391-6751419 GCA_006491835.1 Architeuthis dux | reverse complement strand
AAATCTTGGGGATAAACTTTTTCTGCTACTCATTGTGAGCCATCATGATGGTTTACAAGGGAACTACTTTGATGGGGCCAGTGGAAACTAGGTTTTAGGGTAAGCAATTCTTTTTAATGATCAAGTTCCCTGAATTTTTCATTACGATAAAGAGTAGGATAAATGCATGTGAATGCATATGCCTGAATGTATATATGCATATTTATCTTTTAACTACCCACTTATTATTTGTCTCTATAATATATTTTCTTTCAATATTGGTGGTTTGTACATCTGAAAATTGCAAGAAGTGCTATGCCATTTCTATGTGTCTTTTTCACTGCGATTGTTTATGAAAGCAGTCTTCAATCTCTTTCTATGTTTTGTCAATGTTTTGCTTTCATCAAACAGAAAAAGAGAACAGATGCACACACAGACACACATTAACAATTCTTATAGATAGAATCCCCCTTTTCAAGCCACCTAAGGGAAACTGAAATCATTGAGAATGGCTTGCAAGACTGAATGCTTTTCCACACTTTACAAGTTTTTTTTTTTTTTTAAACATAAAAGCTAATTTGCAATGTATACTCGGTATAAATGGACATATTGCACAACCACCTGTCTCCAATCTCTTTTTATATTTCTGCCATAGTCATGTATGCATACATATTAATATATGTGCACTGACAATGTTTTTTTTTGCTTTTTAAAATAACCAAAAGCGCCGGGAGAATCAAATATGCTCCAAAACCTGAATATGTTCCAGTGCACAATGTATACTCCCTAACTGTATCTCCTCTCTTTCACACCTCTCTTGTTGTAAATTCTTATTTTTGGCATCTTGCTGAATTATTTCTGTTCACACCCTTACACACTCCCAAGTACATGTGCACACCAATCCAATTTCTTTTTCAAGTTATATGAATATGCAATAGGGACTTGTTCACTGTGTCTCCGAGACATGTGGTACCAATATTATTTCTACACAAAGCTTTAACAGAAAGGCTAAAGCCTTTTTTCTCTTTTTAATAAAAATGCATCTGTATAGGACAGCCTTGCACCAAAAATGTATTGTGTTGCCATGTGCATTCATGTTTATTGCATGCTGCTATTGATTCAAGTGTTGGACAAAAACCATATCTGATGGCATATAAGATCCCCTTCCCCCTTATTTCAGCAGGGAATATTAAGAGAAAAAAGACATTTCCCTCAATTCTCATTTATCACCCAGTTTTTAAACCCTTCTCAAATTCTGGCCAATGTGGGGCTGGACAATGTAGGTTACATTTACCTTTTGAGCCATCTTTTGGGAGAAAAAGGGGTAGTCTTATATACTATCAAATACAGTAACACATGAACTCGTTTTTAAATTCTTTTTTGTAAACATAATTTATTTTATTGGTTTTATTCTTAAGCTTACCTGTTAAGCAGTATTGAGATGACTCTACTACCTGTTCTGATAGACAAACATAGATTTTAGGGTTTTTAACCTGTTCGGTGTAAATTATTAATCACTGCTACCCACACCACTGGTTTATTGCTGGGTTTAGGTTATTCATGTGTTCTGACATTTATAAGTATCTATGCTATGTATCCGGACTTCGCTCAGCCCTAACAGTTCATAGTAGAAACTTGAAATTTTGCACACACACTCACCTCAATGAGTAAGGAAAATGCTTTTTTTATTTTTTGAAAATTCCCTCCCTAAATAGGTTTTTAGAGAGGGGTTCAATATGTAATGTAAGTTTAAATTGGTCTCTAATTTTTGCCCTCTCTTTTTTTGAAAATTCAGACATTTCTTTTAGTGATCATAGCCCAACTTTTTAATTGATCACCCCCAACACAGGATATATGGGTGGTGATGAATCCTAATTTCCCTTGAAATGCTAGTCTTTTTTAATGCTGTAACTCCTGTGCCAGGTTTTTCTTGTAAAGAATTGATGAAAATAGAAATTCTTCATCGCATGTTTAAAACGGGCAAAATGAATACAGAATATCTAATAAATATTATATATACATAAAGTCACTAAAATATTTAAATAATTTAAACGAGTATGAAATATCTTAAAACATGTATCTACACATAAGGCCACGTTACATTCAGTACATTCATATCTACTCTCTTACCATTTTGCTTTTTGTAAACATACTTTTCACTTTCTAGCCAGGCCATGTTTTGTAAACATACCTTATACTTTCTAGCAGGGCCATCTTGCAAAAGAATAACATTATTGAAAGATGAGCAGGGTTTTGCCATCTTGCAAAAGAATAACACGCTATTGTAAGATGAGCAGGGTTTTGCCATCTTGCAAAAGAATAACACGCTATTGTAAGATGAGCAGGGTTTTGCCATCTTGCAAAAGAATAACACACTATTGTAAGATGAGCAGGGTTTTGCCATCTTGCAAAAGAATAACACACTATTGTAAGATGAGCAGGGTTTTGCCATCTTGCAAAAGAATAACACTATTGTAAGATGAGCAGGGTTTTGCCATCTTGCAAAAGAATAACACTATTGTAAGATGAGCAGGGTTTTTTCCTCTTGCAAAGAAAATAACACACTATTGTAAGATGAGCAGGGTTGTGCCATCTTGCAAAAGAATAACACTATTGTAAGATGAGCAGGGTTGTGCCATCTTGCAAAAGAATAACACTATTGTAAGATGAGCAGGGTTTTGCCATCTTGCAAGAGAATAACGCACTATTGCAAGATGCATTGTCACATCTATGATGACTTGCTAAGACAAAGTATCTCGCCCATGGCACTGGACTGATGATTTGCTAAGATGAGTTATCTCATCTGTGGCAGCAAACCAGACCCTACCCTAAGTTACTGCTAAATTCCTGACTCTTGGACTGGTGCTGAGTATTCACTGACCCTGACAGGTTTTATTACAAGTTGCTCAGGGTAAAGAAGAAATGGATAGAGAAAAGATGTAATTACTCTGAAATATTGTTAACAATTTATTTTCATTCATCATAGCTTCTAGCTACCTTCCTTCTATCAGTCATAAAAACATTAGTATTACCAAATAACACAGATCACGCCCTCCTTATCCAGTTACATATAAGCCAAAGTATAAATCATCATCAATTAACTTTTCAAAGTCTGTTGAACATAGGTCTACCCCAGGGTGTGCTAGTTTTTTTTGTGATGGATCCTCACTGTGCCAATATATTCTGAACTTCTCCAAATCATCACGCCATCTTTTTTTTTGCTGGCCAGAATTTGTCATATAATCTTGAGGGATCCATATTGTGAGTCACAATGTCGACCGGTTGTTTGATATTCTTGCAATATAGCCTGCCCATTGCCATTTAAGCTTTCTAATAGCTTTTAGAATATCTCTGATACCTGTTTGCACTCTCTATATTATAATGTTTTGTGATCCTTCCATGTGATGTTTATCATGATTTTCTCCTCTGCACGTTGCATGGTTCTTAGTTTGAGAGACAATCTCTTGGTTAAGTTTCATGTTTCAGCTCCATAGGTGACAATCAAGAGGACACACTGGAAATATAGATAAGATATTTAAAAATCCACAAAAATGTAGAATTTTTATAGATGCAATGACATTGTCTCATTCATAGATATTATTCAATTCCATTAGCTGAAAGCATATAAATAGGATTTGTTTTCTTTATGAAAGCTATTGGTAATATTCTTTTAATTTTCATCAAAGAGCAAACAATGATATCATTGGAAACTTTTGAAAATAATTTTCTTTTGTATTATCCAGTGGTAGCTCAGATTCCTGATTACCATTCAGCCTCTCTGCATCTAAATGCTCAGAACTTACAACAAAAGAAATAAGAAATACATCAAATGTACACTCGTAGACATTGCTACATCTCAAGATATACACATGTAAATTTATTTGTTTGATCATGTTCTCTTCGTGTTTGTCTACAGACTAAACTTGGTACCATCACAAATATAACAGGTGTTGCCATTAATGCATCAGTTATTTTTTGGAATTAATATAACAAGGAACCATTAGTAGGCAATGTTTTTTCAGGTTATATGTCTTAGTGTGTCTTAAAAGGAACTGTTATAGGAACACGTGCCAGTTCTTAAACCAACCCTGGGAAATGTGTATTCTGATTTCCATTATAATTCCAATTGTTTGTATGCTGATCACAAGGAATTCTTATCATTTTGATTTTGAACAGAACTGTCAAAATTCTGCATATACAAACTTTAAACAAGAAACAATAAGGCTGTTCTATCTAATAAGTCTTAAGTTGTCTGCATTTCTTAGATGAAGCAGTCATTATGTTTAACTAGTTGACCTTAAAAAATGATGGCAGTATTTAAACAATTTTGCAATTGCACTGTACTTAAAAAATTTAAAAAGCCTTATGTTGCTCTGAATTTTCTTGTTAATATTCAACCAGAATGAACCTGGACTCTTTAAGCATTTGCAAATAAATAAATGAATAAGGAATTAGCATTTAATAGTTATCTCTCTTGACAAATGTTACAGACAGAGAATTTAGCCCATCACCTGGCTTATTATATAAGTAGATTTATGGTTCATGCTCTGATTTGAGATTTTTAGATTTTTGCTTTCAATGTGTCATCATTATTGAGGAGAAGTGCGTTGCCACTCATTTGGTAGAAACTGTGTTGGAACCGAATCCAAGAATGAAAAAGTGACTGAGGTATGTAGTGGACTTCTGGATGTTGATATTATGGAACAAATGAATTTTGAAACGGGTATGTGACCGATAAGTTTCCATTCTTCCATTAACTCTTAAATTCATGAACTGCTAGTAACCGCTCGTAATTGACAGTGGAACTCTTCCGTAAATAGCATAACAGTTATAGAACTCATTTATGGATTGAATAGAAAAACCATTAAAAAATACCTAAAGTTCGACGGGAATTAACTTTAATCAGAAGTTATTTCACTTCATATTGAAATTCAGTTTTTTAATTTTTTTATATGAATTTAAATGTTAAACAAAAGAAATGCCCAGGTCAAAAGAGAGAGGTAAAGAGAGAAAGCAAATGAGAAATGACGATGACAAATTTTGTTCTGCCGTTGCCACTTTGTCTTGTCATTTTTCTCCGTCTTCTGCAATCTTTCCTCCCTTTTGTTTCCAATCAAATCTTTTACGCCAAACGGAAATAGACATTAAACAACAAAAAGATATTAAATTACTTTTAGCCATTTTTATTTAAAAACAAATGAAACAGCTGACGACAAAAAAATGTGTTACTGCGAAAGAAATTCATCGTCAGCATCATCATCAGCCATTTCAGGTTCACTGCTGGACAAAGGCCTTTCCCAGCTCCTACCATGACGACCGTGACTGTGCTAATATCTGCTATGTCTTTCTGGCAAACCTTTCTAGTTCATCTCTCCATCTTGTGTCTGGTCTTCTCCTACTGTGTTTGCTGTCTCTTGGGCACCAATCAACTAACCTTTTGCACCATCTGTTATCCTCCCTTCTTGCTATGTGTCCTGCCCACCTCCATTTTTGTCACTTAACTACTTCTATAATGTCTCTTACCTTGGTCTGCTCTCTGATCTATGATGACCTCTTAGAGTTATTCCTATCATTGCTCTCTCCATTGATCTTTGTGTGACTTAGTTTGTTTTCAAGCAAGTTTGTTTTTTCAATTGAAAGTTATATACCTTTTAAAAATTCAAAAACAGAAGTTTTAGCCCCTATTTCTCCCAATATTTACAATAAATGAGAATAAGTTATATACCTTTTTGAAATTCAAAATAAGTTTCAGCTCCAACTGCTCACAATAAATACATAAATAAATCGTCCTTGCAAAAATAAAAGAATCCCTGAAATATGGCCAAAAAATATGTAAATATTTTGCTACCGATTTTAAAAAAAAATCATCTAGACATAGCCTCGGGAAACTGTAGGTATAGTGAAATATTTATTTTTCAATTGATTTATTATTTATTTTGTGTGACCAAAGATTTCTGAAAAAATAACTAATCGTTCTTTTAGCTTTACTTTAGGTAACAAATTGCTGTCACCCCCTCCACAAACAAATGTAAATTCTACCTAGCATTAGTTATTCTCTGTATAGAATAATCTTTCTCAAATCAGCTTATTCCATTTCGTAATGCATTGCACATATCAACATTCTGAAAAAGATTGCTTCCTTTTGAAAAGAAAACTTTTCTTGGAAATATCTCAAAACATTTTTTGTTTAATTTAGCTTTCTATTTACTTATTGCCTCAAGTGTGTATTTCTAAAAAAAAGCAAGATAAGAATACAAAACAAGAATAAATTAAAATAAGTATATTATCAACACTGCCTTTGGTAAAACAAGGTATGTTATCTACCCGTTTATGCATGTAAGACAATATCAATAAAAGAAAGAAATGATGTGTATATTAGTTACTTTGATAAAATTACTCACACTGACTTACATATTCTAAAAGAATTTGACTCATTTATTGTCGGTTGATATTATTTTTGTAAATTCTAGCAGACTGAGTAAGAGCTAGAAGAAATAAAATTTAATGCCTAATCAATAGTATTTTTAGATAAAGCTTAAATTTGAAAGATTTTCTTGCATAGATTAGAAGAAGAACAACATTTACCATACCACTTTTTATTAAATTTTGACTAGTTTTTCATCATCCTAATTTTAGTTGTTTTTATACAATCAGAAATAAAGTGTAAGCCTCCAGGGAGAATCGAATTGCCAGAATGAGACTAGTTTACGCCTAGCTGCTTTTACCAATTGGCCACAAAGACTTCATGGATTAGCAGAAGCTGATTTATGAAGTGTAAATCAGCTTCTGCTAATCCATGAAGTCTTTGTGGCCGATTGGTAAAAGCAGTTAGGTGTAAACTAGTCTCCCTCTGGCAATGAGGGTGTGAGTTTGATTCTCACCGAAGGCTTACTATTTATTTCCGATTATGCTGTTATTTAATGCCACAGAAACGGTGGCCCAAATTAATAAGTTGTATAAAAACAACTAAAATTGGGATGAAGGAAAAAACTAATCAAAATTTAATAAAAAGTGGTATGTTACAATACTTCATCCAATAATAATAAAGATTGATTTATAACATTTATAACATATGACAACATATAATACTCCTCTTTTTTCCCCCCAAAACATGTCTGTATTTTCGAGTCCCATAATGGCCAGAACTTGATATAAACTGGATGATAAATTATAGGAATTCAGGGAAATTCATTTATTCCCCTTATAGTGCAAGTCGAAATAAGGTTTTTTTTATATGCCATCAAAAAAGGTGATAGGATTTATTTTTTATGGAAAGGAGATAACACTTGTGTTTTTCTATGCTTGGGACATGTTTTAAGAGTTTTATTTATTCTTCCAATAATTTTCAAATAGTCAAAAATTCTTTACACACAAAATATATTTTTAATTGTTATGGTCAAATGGAACCAGAATAATATTACCATCAACTTGCAACTCAGGGATTTGATAACTGAATTGACAGTTTTAATCCCATCATCTGGGTTAATAAACACCTGATTTTGGTATAAACATTAGGTCAGAGGATTAATTTATATCTATGTGACCTTACTTTGCACATTAAGGTATATCTTCATATTCAGTGGGTATCATTGATTTTACAAATTCAAGTTAAAATGGTAGAAAGCGAAAATTGTAAAAAAGATAAATATAACCAATGATGATGGAAATATCAGCCTAATTAGTTAGTTGTTTTAGTTATATTATTACCAAGACAACCCTGCATCCTTTGAGATTATATTAGTGCAATCTGATGTGACTAGAATGAACCTGGATTTGTTATGCCTTTGCAAAGAAATAAGGGAGACTACTCTATAATTTTCCTTAAATAGTTATCTCCCTTGACAAATCGGCCATTATAATATAGATGGGTCGAACATGAATGCTGACCCCACATTATTATTATTATTATTATTATTATTAAGTTACAAATCACACTGATTCTTTCTGCATTCTTTAAGGGTTTATTTTTTTGTATTCTTTAAGGTTTTTTTTTTTTTTTTGTGGTACCTTAATTCGATACCTCTGGCTACAATGCCCTGCTTCAGTTACTTTGAGGTCACGAAGATAAATACAATCAGACTTTTAGTATTATATAGATAGTGAACTGAAACCTGGTTATAAGTATAGCTGCTTAAAACAGAAGTGTTGAAAAGAGTTAAGTATAAACCTGTAATCAGTATCCTTCACATTTCAAAGGTTTCAAAATTAATGTTTTTTTCTCTCCATTTAAATAATGGGAAACAAAGCCAAATGGAAAAAAAATGCTTTTTAAAAAATTATGAAAAATATAATTAACCTTTAGCACTCTGCATTCTTTTTCAAGGGTGCCAAGATTTTGTGCACTTAGTGGCTTTGAAAGCCTGTAACTTTTGTGTCTGTCCAGGTATGACTGAAATTGACATGACAACACAACCATAAATTCAAAGACACTATCAGCGATCAGAGTCGCCTGCAGTGGCAGGACAAACGTTGTGCTCAGTGAACGAAATCGCCTACAGAGTTCTAAAGGTTAAATAATAAAAAAAGAATTTTATAAATATTTGTAATTTGAAAATGCAAAAGTAAGATTTGAACATCTCACTTGGAGGCCAATGAACCCCCAATGTTACCTAATGATGTATTTTCCTAAAGTGATAATAATGATTCAGAGGTGTATCCAGGCTGTGGCCAATGGGTCAGGATGGGGCTTTACACTATAATGTTAATGTCACATTGAAGGCTTGGGACGGTGGAAAGGAGATTGCAGAATGTATGAACTGTGAACCTTTCTATAATACCAATGAAAGACAAAGAAAGACAAGAAAAGGAATCCTTAACTTCTCTCTTAAAGATAATCTTCTTTTAGACATTGATTTGAAGAGAATTAATGCTTTTAAAAGATTGATTCTCTAGTTGGCGTGTGAGTGTAAACCTTGGCAAGTAACACACGAACATAAAAGAAATCTCTGCCTTCAAAAGACAACAAAGGGATGGGTAACGTTGAGCCATAAAAATAATCCAAGACACACTTTATGATGAGCAGCCAACTGTGATGGAGGATCATTTGAACTGCCTAAATAGCCCATTTGGTTCTCTGACCTGGTTTCTGGTCTTTTGGCCGAAAACCAGAAAAAAATTAAGAGTCCCAACTCGAACATATGTAACATCCTGCCCTCTTGCGGAGGCGAATAAATACCCTCTGACCTGACCATGATGGCATGCATTATTTTAGGTTGTAAAAGATCCTGGATGCACCTCTTCTTGTGGTTGTGTGCTAAAATGGCCCAAAACCACAATATATATATATTAATTAATAATATTGTTCAGTATTGCTTCTATTTTTGCTGTGCACCAGAAAGATCTGTACAGCTTCATTTCATTATTTTGCATTTGAGGTACCAGTTTGAAAAGTGTCCAATAGAAGTGACAAGGGGATCAGGCACTACGGCAAATACAAGGTGAAGTGTTTCTTGGCAGTTCATTTCTAATTGTTCAATTGCCACTGTTCCTTCCATTCACCACACAATTACCATTCTCCCGTGTCTCTCCTTACCATTCAAAGAACATTATGTGAAGAAAAAGATACTAACATGCCTGATATGATTCTTTTTCTTTTTAGAGTGTCTGTGTGCATCTGATTCATGAATCCTTACACCAGTGGTTCTCAAATAGTGTGCCGCAACAATCTCCCAAGTGTGCCACATAAACTTTTCCATAAATGCAAACATGTATTTCGAGCCTTGAACATGTCCAATACAGGTATCATGTCTGTCCCACTTCTGCTACAGACTTGCCAATCTAGTGGTTTTATCACTAAATTTTGTGAGATATGAATCTTTTTAAAGAATAGAAAGAAAACGGAGTGATGAGTAATCAGTATGTTGATGTAAAAGTTTCTTTCGTCGACTACTGAAATGTTTTAGTCTGATTCATTTTAATTTTTTGGTTTCCCGTGTAAGGCAAATATATATTTTTAGTGTGCCGTCATACTATTAAGTTTGAGAACCACTACTTTATGCATATACAGAGATTTTTTCTAGAAACATACACACAAGTAAACCCAAATGGTGAAGCACAGTGCCGGATTTAGACTTGGTGAAGCCCTAAGCTATATAAAGCTTGGAGGCCCCTTGTTAAAGAAATTATGCAGAAGGTCTAAAACTTGAAAATATGACTTTTAAATTTGTTGTGGCCCCTGCAGATAGTAAAGCCCTAAGCTGTACCATATGCCTAAATCCGGCACTGGTGACGCAACATGTTTATGGAATATATTAAATAAAATGTTTAAAAATCTCTGTTTCAGTATACTCATACCATCCTCAAAAACAGTACTGTAAATGAAACTGTTTTGTTCAGTATATTTCATGAATGTTTATAAGATATATATATATATATATGGTGTATGAAAGGATAAAGGTTATCCGACATGATGATTTTTGGGAAATGACAATGTGGAGACTCAGAATAATTTGCAAGAAATTTATTTAATACCTTAACATGTTTCGACGTATTATGTCGTTTTCAAAAGGAAATTGGAGAGAACGTGTATTGATGACTGAATGTTGTCGAGCTTTGGTTTGAATCATGGTTCATTATGAGTCTCCACATTGTCATTTCCCAAAAATCATATATATATATAACAAAAACATATCAGACAAATGAAGATTTATATATATGTTTAAAGTTATATACATATGTTTAATAAAATACAAATAAAAAAGTATAAACATGACCTTGATGACAACATGCACATGCATCTAGTATGCATCTTATATATGCACTTATATATGCACATACAAACAGATATATAACCTTAGAGCAACTATTCTCAACAGGGGCCATACAGCACATTTGAAGAGGGCTATAGACTGATGTAATAATAAATGAATGTCTGTCTATCTGTTTGTGCTGTATCCCTGGTTAAAGGTTGAGAATGACTGCCTTAGAGCTTTCCTGGCAGATCTGTGAACAACATTTCAAATCTCTTGCTCTCTTTGTTCATTTAATTCTAATAAGTTTTAGAAAATGATCAACAATACCAATGTCTTGTCTATACTCATCTTTGTGTGTGAGTGTGTATCATATTCCTACCTTTAACATTATTATTATTATTATTAAAGTTATTTCATTGCACTAACTATTAAAAGAAACTGTTAACATCTAACAAGAGGTATTTTGGAGTTGCTAACTAAACCAATTAATAAATTTTCCAATAAGCTTTAATCAAAGTGAAGGAAGGAATGCATTACAACACAGAGTACATCGATCCTTGTTGCGTATATGGCTGTGTAGCTGGAGATCAGTTAGAGTACCCATTCTAACTAATGTCCACGGGATGTGTTGGACCAACAAGTTCGCTCTGCAAAAACTCTACCAAGTCAAAGTACCTGCTGTTAACATCCTGGTACCAGATCCCATATGAATCCTTTAAAGGTTCCTCTGAGATCTTTGGGGTCTATGCCTAATCGAGTCAGAGCTGTTTTGTGGGCACATTGAGAACCAACACCTTCTGAGACGTACAATTTCGGCTCATCAGTGTAAGAAAAGCAAACACCTAAATAAGACTTTGAATGTTAATAGAAAACTGTTATTAATATCCATTCCTATCAATATAAAAAGTTAGAATAAAATTAACTAAGAACCAGAACCTTAATTTGAACCATTGAAGATTTTCTAATAAAGTTGCCTTTTACTATGATGAAGTATAATTTAATAGTTTGTTGCTCTTGACAATGACATCAGTTTGTTTATATTCATTTATTTGTCACTTGGTTGATGAAAAAAATTTGGTTGAAAATTTTTTTGAAAAACCTTACTTTTTAATTACGATAAACTATGAAAATGAAAAATATTTTCAATTTCAACGTTCTAGATGTTATAAAATATTAAAATTCTAAATCTTCAAAAAATGTTTTAAAAACCTTAAAATTTTAAAATTAACATTTTTATGAACATAGTTCTGCCTTGTGTATGGATGTATGCCTTTATTTATCAGTTGGTTGATGAAAAAAAATTGGTTGAAAATATTTTGGAACAACCTCACTTTTTAATTACAATAAACTATGAAAATGAAAAACATTTTCAATTTCAGTGTTCTAGGAGTTATAAAATATTCAAATTCTGAAATTTTTTAAAACAACTTAAAAGTTTAAAAATAACATTTTTATGAACATAGTTCCGCCCTGAGTATTGGTGTATGCCTTCTGATGTACATGTTAAAGCTGTTTAGGCCATTTTCAACATCCTGACTGCCCTAATCAGCAATCTTACTTTTTAATTATTTTTTATTTTAAAAAGCTATTTTCATGTCAAGTAGTAGAAAATACCCATCATTAAAACTTAAGTTAAATACACTGGAAATATAAAATGTAAACATCAAATTAAATACCTGATACATTTTGAATATTATACATTATTCTTTCTGCAACATTTTTCCCAGTTTTAGGTTAAATTTTTAAAGCCATGGGTGTAACTAGAGATTTGGGGGCCATGGGAACTTGGCTCCCTGGGTGGGGGGGGCCTCCTTTAACACTTAGAGAGATTTTTTTTATTGCATAATGTCAGTAGAAATGTAGTAGATGATCTAGTACTTATAAAGCTTTTGGGGGTCCTCCTCTTTTGAGGGCCCAGGGAGGGGGGTTTCAAATCGCCCCCTCCCAGCCCCTCCTCTGCTTAGAAGCTTACCTTGCATTTGCTTCCAAACTTTTGATGAAAAATATTGCAAGAACAACTTGTTTAATCATTTTTATTAGCAATAACAGATACTTGGCAGCGTCCGTCTCCTACACCCCCCTTGCTTTTGGTTGAGCATTAACCCTTTGAAGACTAGCCTGTTAAGCACCCTTTTGGCACATGAAATAACATTTCCATTTCTTGTCTCATTCACCTGCTTCTTGTTGTTCGACCCGCAGTCATAATTTCCGCAATCCTTTCTCAGTGTTTTTTGTATTATATTTCACTTGATTCTCTTTGCATGTTTCTAACCCTGACAAACCCAGTCAAAAGAACAAGGCTGGAGACAACGAATGTTATTACCTTTACTTTTTGAGCCATTTTATCTTTGTGGGGGG
>VCCN01004568.1:6723693-6737501 GCA_006491835.1 Architeuthis dux | reverse complement strand
TACACATGTCTTTTTTGGTCTATTTTTTTCTCATTTTCTTGAAAGTTTCTCGTATGAAATGATGCAAATTGAGAACTACCAAAAGTGTAAATTATACATTCTGATTTATTCTTAAAAAAAAAATAACGAGAAACAGAATAATTTGTGAAATAGAGACTAAAAGAAATGAAGAAACAAACTTTGTTCTAAAATTCTTCTTGGTTATTTAGAATGTCTGTTTATATTGAAGAAGCCAGTATCATTTGGTTTTACATAGTTTTTTCTTTTGCTTACAATTCTTTTAAAACAGTCTTCTTAAAGTGTGACCTCTCAGTTGAAAATAGGCAAAAATAACACAGAGAAGAAATTTGAATCCAGGAAAACAAATCTACTCTCTTGTGTTGGGGAAACTATTTTTTTTGTAAGTGAACCAATGGTACATAGTCACTATTATCAAGTCTGACATCAAAGCAAAAATACAAATAATTTTCAGGTTGGTCGTTCCATAAGTAGAACGACATTAATGTAATTCCCATCTGTGAGACAAATAATTGGGTCCTCTTTTCAAGAATGCATGTTTAGAATGTCAAATCTTCCTGGTGCGTGCACACGGACACCAGATACACCATTACAGCCGACCACTCTGACAGCTTTGTGGACAATAATGGTGCCTTGCTGCCAATAATGGTAATGATCGGGAAGCACAGCGCACGGCCTATTTTATAATGTGCATTGTCTTTCTTTGGTAACGATATAATTTGCTATAATTTTATCACACTTTCCTTCTCAGAATACCAATGCCAAATACAGACGGCACCTAATCAGAATTCATGCTGAATAGAGTAGATTCTTCAATTCTCTGAATTCTTTCTGCAGGAATCTGGTAGCAGCAACACCAGTAGAAGAAAAGGTTATATTTGAATTTGAATTAATGTTGCAAGAGTCGTAAGAATTTATGGTATTTAAAAGCAGTTATGATTAATTAATAGAACCGGACAAAATGTGGCTCAGGATGTTTTCAACTGGAAAGGAGTCATTTTGAAGATGTACCATGTAAAGTATTGATGATGGCGAAGTGTATTGTAGCATTTACATTTGTTTTAATTTTTAAAACGTGCTTTGGCGTTTTAGGATTTTAAGATTGATAGCTTTAGAAAGTACCTTTTGTATAATGAGTAAAATTTTGTTTCTTTTGTTCTTTGGGAATTTTCAAAAAGAAAATGGCCAACAGTGGCAGGGGAGAGGTAGATTAGAGGTAATATCAGTAGAAGACTTAACCTTGTTAACAGCTAGCATAACAGAAGAAAAGGCAAAAAGAAAGGCAACCTTACCTTGAAAAAGAGTCGTTCTCCAATACCTTGTAAGGCTTCCTTTAAAAAATTGCAACAAATCTCTCTGGTGCTGAACTTAAAAACTGCAGTCTCGTAACAGGTGAAATAGTTTAAGAGTAAAAGTTACTCAGTTTGAATGGTACAACTTACTTGTACCCAAGTTCGGGGTGGGGGGGGGGTGATCTGTAATAATATGAAGAGAAACCTCTTCACATGGAATAACAATTGGGTCCTTGGTAATCGGATTTCAGTAATTATTTCTGAAATGTTCTTTCTTCACAGTTCTTTTTCTTTGAACGATCTGTAACAGGGTTTTTTTCTTTCTTGTCTGAAGAGAGAAGGCTTTTTAATACTTATAGTTTTAACCAGTCTCCCGTTCTGATAGGCTGAAAATAAGATTTGCATGAGAAAAGGGAAGTACCTCTTCCATAAATTTAAATATAAATACATTAGCTTTTCTTTTCTTTTTTTTTTGATCTAACAAAGTTGATTTTTTGCCCCTCCTCTCTGAGATGGAAGAGAAAAATAAGGGTTAGTACACTTTTTTCTGATATTTCTCTGAGAGTTAAACAACAGACATCGTGTTTATGAGTTTAAGCCTTTTCTACTTCACCTCTAAAGTTTGGCTTACAGTGAAGTTACCAGAAAGTTTATTCTTCATTGAGTTATATATATCTGTAAACATATTTCCAAAAATGACTTCGATAGTATCTAATAATAAACTATGAAATCGGAGTTATGTAATGCGAACTGCGTGGGTTTTATACTATGACATAATCGTCTGCAGTCGTAAAAACCCAGGAGAATCTCATTTACTTATTTTTCATGACATATATCTCCCAGTAGACTTTTAAAAGACATAAATATCTCAGCAGCCATAGGAACTCCAAGATATATATGTCCCAGAGGAGTCTCAATGGGATTAAAGGAATATATTGTAAAATCGTTTCCACTATTTCTACAGCACTAAAATTGTAACATAAAAAAATTATACAGAAGAGGTGTCAGCAAATCATTTAAAACCAGGAAAATCTCAAATACTTTTTCATGACACGTATGTCCCAGTAGACTTCTAAAAGAGATATATGGGATATATATATATATATATATATATATCCCAGGAGTTTTGAAATGGTTAAAGGGATGTTGTATAGTAAAAAGCTGAAACTTGGAGAGGGACAGTTCTGAATTCAAAACCAGCTCACCAGAAAATAGTAACAACTAGCATTCCAAGGGAAATTATGAATCACCGCAACCCATACATGCTGTGTTGGGGTGATCAATTGAAAAGTTGGAAAAAGGGGTGATCAATGAATAAGTTACTTCTCTCACCTTTTGTTGGGCTGAGATCACTAAAAAAGGTCTGAATTGTTTAAAAAATAAGCAGGCACAAACTAATGACCAATTTAGTATAAACTTACATTGCATATTGAACCCTCTCTAAAAACCTATTTAGGAGTGGTTTTCAAAAGACAAAAAAAAACATTTTCTCCATTCATTGAGGGGAGTGTGTGTGCACAATTTTATGTTTCTACTATGAACAGTTAGCACTGGGCGAAATCCGAAATACATAGATAGATAGATACATAGAAATGTTAGAACACATGAATAAGCTAAACCCAGCTATAAACCAATGTTGTTGGTAGCAGTGATTAACAGTTCAGTTCAATTAGCCACAACCTTCCCAGACGACCATGACCATACAATCAACATGGGAGGTGTTGGGAAAGGCCTTGGTTCAGCAGTGGACCTGAAATGGGTGATGATGATGATTCCACAATTTCTATGGCACTAAAAATGTAACATTGAAACAATACAGGAAATCAAGGTTACAAAAACAGTCACTTAAAAGACTACACACTATCGGCTGGGGCCTAGAACATGCGACTGCATCCACTGCAGAGGGGTAAACACCCACCCCACAACCAGGGGCCACCTGTTCTTAAACCAAAGTTGCAAGGCACTAATTAAAAAAATAGAAAAGGCTTTTCACCAAAGTGGCAAGACACTAGTTAGAAAAAAAAATACTTTCACCAAAGTTGCAAGACCCTAGTTAAAAAAAAATAACCCTTCACTGAAGTCGCAGGCCTCTAGTTAAGGAAAAGTAACCTTTCACCAAAGTCGCAAGACGCTAGTTAAGGAAAAGTAACCTTTCACCAAAGTCGCAAGACTCTAGTTAAGGAAAAGTAACCTTTCATCAAAGTCGCAAGACTCTAGTTAAGGGAAAGTAACCTTTCACCAAAGTCGCAAAACTCTAGTTAAAAAAAATAACCTAAGTTTAAACTTATTTCATCATTACATGACCCATCAAGGATTGATGTGCTGCTATACAAGTCAATCAATCATTAAAAAACTAGAAATTTCCATTTTGCTTACACCTAAGTACATTAAAAATTCCAAGCTAGCACTAACTGCTCTAATGAACTTGTTTGCACTCTGTCGTTGCCAAAGATGAAACCTTTTATTCTTCATTCTTTCAATTTGAATACATTTTTACTCAACAATGGAAATTCAACAACATAAAGCTTTCAGTACACATTAACTGCAATCAATGTGACAGGAATTATGTGCTAAGATTTTTTTTTCTATTTTATTTTAACAAACAAAGAAATGCCTTCGCAAGACAGCCGGCCATTTTTTTGGTTTTCTCTGTATTTAATAGAACTTTCACGTCACTAATCTGTCTTGTCACTTTATTAAAGAAACTGTCCATTTTGCTATTTCTTGACAAAGCTAGAAATATTTCCTGTGAAAGCCTAGATTCCATCCTGTGAAACTGAAAATGGATATTTTCAGAGCCATTTTATTGGGAAAAGTTTGGAAGGTGAGAAACATTTCATTATTTGAAAGAAATAGAGGAGAAACTTGTTGCCTAAAACCATTTACATCCAGCGATGGAAATGGGGAGGGATGGTATGCAGGGATACAACATATACCTACTTCTCCAGGTGTTTTGTATGTTAAATATCTACTAATGGATACAATACTGTATACCTAGTTCCCAAACCCATTTCCATCACTGTTTATGTCTGCCAATAAAGTTGGAAGAGGTATCTGTATTGACTCATATGTGTCTGTTTGTCCACACGATATCTCCAAAAGATGGACTAAGAAAGAAATGATAACATTTTGGAATGGAGCCAGGAATCTTTTCTCGTTTGAGATATATCTTTTCATTCTTTTTTACAAATATATATTTATATATTCACTGATGTTTGTTCGCACAATATCTCCAAAGGTTCTCAATGAATTTCAATGACATTTTGTGGAAGGGAAGAATTGATTAAATTTTGGGATGGATTCAGGAATTTCTTTTTGATTGACAGATATTTTCCATATATTAGGAAGAGGTAGACAAACAATAGTCCGAAATATGGAAATTCGAAACACAGTTACCTCCCCTTCATCGTTGCTATATGTGAAATGATTTTCATTCAGTTTTTAGCTAGTGTATGGCGTTGGCAGAGGTATTCACTCCCTGGGTGCTTTCTAAATTTTCTTCATTTGATCAATCAAAGATATGAGAAAATATAGGGTATCTAGCTTTCAATCTGAACAACGCCTCATTTATTTCATTGAAGAAAATTTCTAAGGCTGATGCCAATGCCTAATTCTTGTGAATTCAATAGAATATTGATTTAGGGAATAAACAAACTGCTCTAAAAAATGCTGGAAGGGACCAAATAATCCGGCTTTGAGCTGTTGATGGCTATCCATGATAGCATGTAACACTAGATAAGGAATTCTGATTGCTCAAAGGTTTTTAGATATTAATGCTTTATTCATAAAGAGTTGGCTTTCAAGATATGCAGAAACCTGTATTAAAATGAATACATGAATGTATTTATCTGTCTCTCTTGCTTTCTATCTATCTACCTATTTATCTATCTATATGTGTGTGTATTGAAATATACCAGTGTATGCAATTAGTAATTGTAGTATTTAGTTATTTAAACAAATGTTGGTTGAAATATTTTCACTATTATTTTATTGCTCTAAGTTGATAAAGTCTTTGACTGCAAAAGCAGACAGGGAGAAAAAATCTGGAATAAAAAGGTAACTTCTGAGAAGGATTGAACTCTCATCCCACATCTCAGGAACCCATCTTAACTTCTCCAGCAACAATGATTGAGCAGACCACAACTCTGACAACATTCTGCCACCCCTTCCTCTTGTTGAGTTTAGAGTAACATTCATGAGAGTCAAGGCTCCTGAGGTGCAGGATGCAAGTTCAAGTCTTGTCAGAAGTTATATCTTTACTTCCAATTTTTATGCTTTAGTGGTTGAAGATTTCATTGACCAAGAGTTTTGTGATAAAAAGCAACAATAATGAGATGGAGTTAAACTAGTAATAATAAAACAGGTCTGCTTAGTCACTCATAGAAACTGTCACAGGACCAATGTCTTTTAGCAGCATGCCATGTTAGGGGTGATCAATTAAAAATTGGAAAAAAGTGGTGATCAATGAATAAGTTACTTCTCTGGCATTTTGTTGGGCAGTGATCAATAGGAATGTCCGAATTTCCAAAAAAAAAGCGTGAATGCTGCCAGACACAAACTAAGGGATCAATTTGGCATAAACTTATATTGCAAATTGAACCCCCAGCTAAAAACCTATTTAAAGGGGGAATATTAAAAAAAAAGTTTTCTCTAGACATAATAATTGCAACCTGTACACATGATACATACATAGCCAGCCAGACCAACTTGTAAACTGAAGAAACCTATGTTGAAAATGTTGGTGACAGTTTAGGTTGATGGTTTCTAATGACAATAGTGAAAATGCCACGTCTAAAAGTTTTTAAAAAGTTATATAATATATTGAATGCAAAATACAGTACACAAAGCAACAAGGTGAAATAGATGTTAAATATGATGTCTAATATGTTAATGAGATCTTTTGCAAAAAGAGACACTTTAAGAGTACAGAGCAACTCTTGCTAATGCATTTCTTGCCAAGTTCATGCTGTGCAATCTTTTGTGAATGTCTGTTTACCTTCATATAAAACCAAATTTAAGTCTTCTCTGTAATAACAGTGTTATTAACACTATCACTCACTTTGATAACTTTCTGCGCATTTTCATCTTCCATAAAAGGTTTTTGCTTCAACTTTGAATCGGGTTGATGTATACTTAGCATTTTGTTTTTTTTCTCTCGCCAAATTGGAAGGAATCTTGGCTGTCTCAGCCTCTTCTCTTTTATAAAAGAGCCATTCCTTAATCCTGGTTCCAGGGGTTGAGCTCTTGTAATATGAGAGTGGCCAGCTGGCCCGATCCATGGTCGTTTATTCTTGATCTTAAGGCTTGTATTTCAAAGATTCTGTTTCTTTTTGCTTTTGCTTTTGTTATTTTATTTGCCGAGACCTTTCTTTTAAACAGATTTGTCCTTTCAGTCATTGTGTTTTTCTTTTTTTGGCTTGCTTAACTTCACCTTGATTGATTTATTCGTCTTTTATTAAAAAGTGACTGAACTCGTTTAAGTCCAATGTTTCAAATGATGGGTAGGAGATTCTTTCTATGTTAAATATCTACTAATGGATACAATACTGTATACCTAGTTCCCAAACCTGTTTCCATTACTGTTTATGTCTGCCAACAATTGACTCATATTTGTTTGTTGTATTCAAACAATATCTCTGAAAGTTCTCAATTAATTTCAATGACATTTTCTTTTGTGGGGGGGAGTCATTTACTAAGTAAGAAATGATTAAATTTTCGGCTGGATCCAGGAATGTTTCAAATGGTGGCTAGGAGATTTTTTTATCAGCAACATTGTACTTTTAAAACATATTTCAAGTATTCTTTTTTTAATTTTTTTGTGCAAAGTAAAAGTAAATAAGTAGTGCCTTTATGCTGGCTATGGCTTCAGCTGTGCTTGCTTAGGCTCCACATATCACATAGCAACATGCTCCGCCAGTTTGTGATATATGAAATAGACTTAGAGGCGACAAGCACTTGAAGTGGCGTCAGTCACTTCATCCAGTGCTATTTTATCCGTAGCTGGACAGAGAGATCGATTCCTGACTTTCCCAAGGGCATTTGTGCAAGGTGAACACAATCTACCCCAGTGGGAGTTTGAACTTGGCTTTCAGAGTCCATTCTTCAAACAGTTATCCGCTCGATTACCCTGCGCCTCCTTGCATTTCTCGACTCTAATTGATTTATTTATTGGTTTGTTTGGATTCTCAAATTTGGCCAATATATTGTGCCTATTGATTCTTAGGATGCTTACACCATTGGGGAAACTTTAGAGTAAGAAAAGCTCTTTGTTCAGCTATTATAGTTCAAGTTACTATTTGATCCTATAAGTTAAACAATGACCATGGCCATCAGTTCATTTCAGAGCATCAAGGATGAAAGTAACTCTTGGAAAATATACTTGTAGGTAATATTTGATTAATAAACAAAGAGATCTTTGCAGTGTTTTGAAAGGATGCTGAGATAAGTATGTGAGGTCCCCAGGGCAGTACTTTAAAGAGGACTAATGTGCCATTGCTCTAGGTAGGTTATTGTTTTTTGTTAATATTAAAGGGATGAAGGGATGGTCAATCAATAAGTTACTTCTCTCATTTTTTGTTGGATCACAAAAAGTCCAAACTAAAATGTCCAAATTAAAAACAAAAAACAAGCCTGATCACAGCCTGGCACAATCTAGGGACCAATTTAACATAAACTTACATTGTGAATTGAACCCTCCACCAAAACCCTTTCTAGACATAATAAGGATTAATGTTTAAATTGTCAGCCCTCTAGCTCCATTGGTTTGGCCTGTACGTGTGACACATACAAAACCAAACACCCAGGCAGAATCACTTAAAAACTGAAGAAACCTATGTTTTTTTGTTGATGGTTTCTAAAAATATTCTCTCCTTGAACCAATCAGCACAAGACTTGTAAAAAGGGTGCAGCTCACTAGTCGAAACACACAAATGATGAATTCTGAGATTTATAATTGTAAGAAGGTGGAATACAAGTTTGGCTATTCCATTTTAAGGGATTAGCCATTGCTTACATTGTAAAACAAAATCTTTTGCTTCAACTCTTTGAAGTATTGTGGATTAAATTTCATTCCACTTTTGAAGTGTTGGTATCTGTATGGTGGGTTATTTCTCTTAGATTCATAGACAGCTTGTAACCACTGTGGAACCCACCAATGAATAAAATTTAAAAAATGGAACTCTTGTGAATTAAAGTGAATTAAAGAAGAATAAAAAAGATTACCAAAATGTGCAAGGGAGGTAACTTTTATCAGAAGTTATTCACCTTGAATCACTTTTTTTTACTAGAATTAATTTTTGTCTTCATATATATAAGAGCACAGAGGTTTATATTCTGTGCCAACATATTGTTTAGTACCCAGGCTGATCAAAGATGGCAGAGTATTTCAAAATGGAAAAAAATAAATGTGCCTCAAAGAGTTAAATCTATTAGGTGTGTACAAAGGTTTCCAGCAAACAAACAGTTTTCAACTGTGTATTCAGTCTCTAGTTTTCAAACAAAGAGAGCTGGGAACTTTTGCACACACCGAATAGAAAGCGGTGTGGTGTTAAGTATCACATGATAATGACTATATTTTAATACTGTGATTTTAAGTCTTAGATTCATAAACCACTTGTAACCGCTGTGGAACTCTGCAATGAATGGATGTAAAAATAATGGAACTTTTTTGTGAATTGAATTAAAGAAAAAGAAAAATATTACCACAAAGTGCAAGGGAGATAACTTTGATCAGAAGTTACCTCCCCGGAATAACATTTTGAATTCGCTAGAATGAATATAAGAGTTAAAGTATTTTATTTTAAAATCGGTTTGGAAGTATGTAAAAGCAAGGTCATAAAAACAACTCTTGGCCTGCACTCAGCAAAAGTGGTTCAGCGAACCATTGGATTGAAATGAAACCCAATTGCTTTTCCATTTGGAGTTGCTGATTATATTCTTCTCATTTCATTGCCGTCAGCTGTAATCATTCCTTTTATTCTTTTAATAAAAGTAGATCTAATGCAGGTTGGGAAAGTTTCCATTTCACATTCCTTCAAGTAATGAAAGGAGGCTTTATTGTTATACAAAACTCTTTCCTGCTTGTTATTTTCTTCCTGCGAGCCAACTGCATCTTTCTCATTGGCTCCATGCCAAAACTGAAGGATAAAATAAGAGATAAGAATTGCATTGAACAACTTCTAACATAGGTAATGCATCCGTGTTTTAACTGGGGTTGATTTAAAAAGGTCTAGAGGGCAATCTCCGGAATGCAGAGAGTAAAATGCAGAAAATCTACCAAAAGGGAAACAAAATATTTACTTAAAAAGCATGTTTTTACAGATATGCAAAAATAAGAAAAGAATTGCTGAAAGAGACAAAAGAAAGGAAGCTGTGGAGAGCCATGATTTCCCATGTCCTGAAGGGACATGCCTCATAGAGAAGAAGATAAATAATTCTTCAAGGTCAATGCTAGGTAAAAATTGTATGCTATGTAGAGAAATACATGGCCACCACATCATTTGTTGCCATTTTCTCTGCATGTAATAGAAATAAATGATAGAATATAAAAAATGTATTATTAAATAAAAGTTTCTAATGCCAAACTTTAAAATGGAATCCTTTTTTCAAATTATCCTTTGTCAGTTGAATTTCTATTTTTAAGATTTCCTTTGAGGATACAATCCCAATTTCAAATCCTGTTAATGAGGCGTTATACATGGAAAAAAAAAATTATTCAATCAAAGTTATTTTAAAATGTGCATATTTCTTACATGTGCACGTCTTCACGTAGCCCGAAAAAGAAATCCTTAGATTTACAAAGAAGGAAATTGCAACATCTGATGCCAATTAGGCTCCTATTCAAACTGCGGAGGGATCACAATTTGTTTATTTCAGGAAGTGATTACCTCACAATTTCGGACTTCTGTTTTTCTTCTTGCCGGCACTTAAGTCCACTTTCATATCGATCAAAGCTCTATTCACGTTATGTAATATGTCTTCAAACATTGCATTATATCCTCAAGCAAATGGTACGGACACATGAGGCATGCAAGCGCACATGCTTAGAAATGCAACAATTTCAATTGATATGAATCTATCTCCCCATTCACCCACCCATTTGTCCATCAAGTCATCTTATTTCTCTTATCTCTAAACTCTCTTATTTCATTTGACATATTCAATATCAGTGTGTATACACTCATATATATATATAGTAGAGGTAATTTGACAATGTAAAATGAAAGATTGAGAAAAGCGTGTTACGTCTCAAACGTATTTATTATCATTAAGATAAGGCTTATCTTAATGATAATAAATATGTTTGAGACGTAACACGCCTTTCTTAATCTTTCATTTCCACATTGTGAAATTACATCTACCATTCTGTCGGATTACCATACATCCACATAACAAACGTATATATATTCACTTAACTACTTATCCATTAATATTTCAATGTACCCAACAATTTCTACTCTTTCTTGACCTTTACAGCTGTCTCTTTTCATCCATCTCTCTTTTTGTCTCTTTCTCTCTCTGCTACCAGCTTTTATTCCTGTCCCCTCTCTCTCTCTGCCACCCACCCTAATTTCTTTTATTTCTCTCTCACTCTGTCAATCGCCTTTATTTCTTCTCTCTCTCACTCTGTCAATCGCCTTTATTTCTTCTCTCTCTCTCCATTTTATTCTCCCCTTTCTTTCCTAGGTCCCTGCTCATCCTTCCTCTGTTAATCACTGCTACCCACAGCACTGGTTTATTGCTGGGTTTAGGTTATTCATGTACACATCTATATGTATCTATTCAGACTTCGTGCAGCCCTAACTGTTCATAGTAGAAACTTGAAATTTTGCACACACACTCCCCTCAAGAAGTAGGGGAAATGTTTTTTTTTATGTAAGTTTATGTTAAATTGGTCACTATTTTGTGCCTGCTTGGTTTTTGAAAATTCAGACCTTTTTTATGTGATCACAGCCCAACAAAAGGCTAGAGAAATAACTTATTCATTTTTCACCCTTTTTTCCAACTTTTTAATAGATCACCCCCATCACAGCATATATGGATAGTGATTCATAATTTCCCTTGGTATCTTTATTTTCTTCTTTTACCCCCTTTTCTCCGTGAAGCCTCTCTTCATTGTAGCTTTTCCCTCTCTTTTTTTTCTGTCTTCTTTTCCAACTCCCCACATTATCTTTCTTTTATTTCCCCTTTCTTTTCCCTTTTCTCTGTACAGCCTCTCTTTATCATAGCATTTTTCTCTTTTCTTTCTTTCCCCTTTTCATTATAGCTTTCTTTCTTTCTCTCCTCTCATCTCATTCCCCATCCTCTCATAATGCCATTTCATCTATTCTCCCTCTTTATCCATCAATTTACACAACTGTCAGTCTCCTCAGACCCTGGAAAGAAAAACAGGAAAGCCAAATGTACTAAGACAAAAATGGCCACAGTATCGGAAATAGTGAGGTATTTGGTACAAGTGTTATCTGATCTCCGCTGACATCTGAGGTATTTCAGCCGAGTCTACTTGATTTGAAGAGTTACAACCATCTGCAGCAATTTAGGAAAGACTTTTGACCTGACTCTCTGCAGAATGTCAGGAAGAATTAGCCATTGTGAATCATACAGGACATTCAGAGGAACCACTTTACTCAGCAGATTTAATACTGGCCGTCCTCTTTCAGCAGTCGCTGTTTCCAATCATATCTATTATGGCTTTTTCTCCCGTCTTCTTCTTCGCCAGTTTAAAATACTTGCATATCTATATTTCCCATCTGCATTCACTCAGTGAAACATATCTCCATATAAATATGCCATATATGCATTAGACAAATGGTTTACAAGGGTATTTGGAGGACTACCCCTCACTGCAACTCATCCAAGCCTCATAACTATCCATATTGAGCATCAGTAGGCAGACCTTTAGACATGATATCAGCACATTGGATGCAGTTTAATATGTGCATAGTTTGTTTTTTTTTCAATTAAATGTCTCACTTATGTACATGGTAAGTTTTTTAATCAAAACTGTAAGGTTGGTTTAATGACAGATATTAACAGATTAAAAATGCAAACAGAAGACATACTCACAGATCCTTTATTCATACATATTTACAATGACCGTGGTCAATAATACGCACGTGTCTCCTCCGATCTCCTAAAATTCAATATGGCTGCTCCTTTACCTGAACGTAAAACAGTGCCCCCTTATCAGAAGTTGATAAGCACTCTCTTGCCTAAGGGGAATAACTCAAAATACTTAACAAAAACTTTCTATTTCCCTTACCTTCTATCATCTGTCTGCGATTACTTCTTTGAAAATATTTTTTTGGTCATCCATTTTTTCATGCAAATTATTCACCAGATTGATTCACCTGATTCTGTTGCAACTGCCTCTACAGCAAAGTTGTTCTGGAAAAAGCCCGATGTACGGGTTCCATTTGACGACTCTGGACAACTGGTGAGTGACCTCACTCATCAGTATGCAAAAACGATTATATATCTAAACAATAAAAATTACCACTGAATGGCATACCTGTAGGTAATTGCACATTGAAGATATAAACCAGCAGTTTTCAATCTTTTATTGGCCATGGTGCACATGAGAGTTCTTCTCAGGTTCCAGGGCCTCCTGTCAAACAAGGATAAACCATCTGCAACAATTTAGGAAACCCTTCTGACTTGACTCTCTGCAGAATGTCAGAATGAATGAACCGTTGTGAATTGTACCGGATTCTTTTCTTGGCAGATTTAATTCCAGCTAGCCGTTTCAGCAGTGACCATTTTCAATGATATCTATTATGGCTTTTTTTCCTGTCTTCTTATTTGCCAGTTTGAAATACTTTCTTATTTATATTTCCCATCTGCATTCACTCAGTGAAACAAACCTCAACGCTTACTCGGAACTTCCATTTTTCCTTAACTCCTATCACAGGGGTAGGCAACGCACGGCCTGCTGGATCAGGCCCATGGTCTGTATGTTATGATGGAAGAAAATAATTTAAATATCAGATTTTTCCCCAATTCTCTTTCTTTTAATGATATAAATTTGATGGAATTGGAACTGTTATATGTGATTGAATAGTTTTTTGTCGATGAGTGTCAATTTTTTGACAATCTGGTGGTCATCGCTACCTGCAACTGAACTGAGTTCTTTGATTACTAATTAATTGGCATCCTTAATTAAGCACAAATGATTTTCTAGCAGGCGTTATTAATTGATTTGAGGCAGAATATAACTAAATGTATTTAAATTGATAATTCCCAAATTTTAAGTATTCTTATGGCATTTATCTGGACCACTGTCCACTCTTTAATATGCGATGCAGCCTGCAAAGGTAAAAAAGTAGCCGACCTCTGCTCTATACTCTGTCTGCAATTACTTCTTTGAAAATGTTGTAATTTCTATTTTTGGCCCTCCACTCCATCCTTCCATAACTCTGTGGTGCAAATTATCCACTAGATGGAGTCACCTGACTCTGCTGCAAGAGCCCCTACATCAAAGTAGTACTGGAAAAAGCCCTG
>VCCN01004568.1:6691234-6705642 GCA_006491835.1 Architeuthis dux | reverse complement strand
ATATATAAGAGAGAGAGAGAGAGAGAGAGAGAGAGACTCATATATGCCTATCTTCCACCTGCTTTTATAAGAAATCCTTGCTAAAGGTTATGCTTACTAATTACCTTGCACTATACTTGAAACAGTTTCATGCTCCAGTGGTGGCCAGCAGCATCCTCCTAACAGCTGCTATATTTCCCATGAGGCTACTATCATAATGAGTTTCTAGGCTACAGTGATGACAGCTTTTCTCCTGACCCATCGGACAAGGCCTCCTCCAGTTACCTACTCTTCGTGTTGTCTTCAATTACAATTTTCCACTTACTCGATCAGATTTCTGTAATGTTCCGTATGACTACTACTTTTCCAAAGTATTTCCCTCACGATCATCATTCTGCTTTATCTCAAGATCAATCCAATGTTTTTATTTCTTGGTCTAGACATTGACGCCTATTTACCTATATATGCTTTTGTTTTTTATCAATCGCAGATAACTGCTGTGTCTGTGGATTCTCTTCAGAATATGTCATTTGATCACACAAGTTTTTAAACAAAAAACAGGTATGTTTAGTCACATGACCAATGTCTTTTGGCAATGATCCATCGTTGGGGGTGATCAATTAAAATAATTGGAAAAAGGGGTGATAAATGAATAAATTACATCTCTCGCCTTTTATTGGGCAGTGATCACTAAATAGTCTGAATTTTCAAAAACAATCATGAACACTGCTGGACACAAACTAAAGGAGGACCAATTTAGATTGTGAATTACATTGTAAATTGAACCTCCCACTAAAAACTTATTCTGGGGTGGAATTTTCAAAAAAGAAAAAGTGTTTTCTATACATAATGAGTAAATGTTTAAATTTTCAACCCTCTAGCTCCATTAGTACTGCCTGTGCATGTGGCACATAGCCAGCCAGGTAGAATCACTTAAAAACTGAAGAAACCTATGTTGACAGTTTTGTTTGACAGTTTCTAACATTTAAAAGAGCATGAATCGTAGATAAAAATAGTTCAAGGTTGCATTATGTTAAAAATTTCTTTCTGCTCCGAAAAATCTAATTTAGTACCAAAAAGTGACAGAGAATTGTTTCCTAATGTGTTCATGCTAAATGTATTCCTTCCCTAAAAATATCATCTATTGTATTAAATAAATTTTCTTTAGACAATGCATGTCTTTGGACTAGTAAGTAAAATCTTATTCAGGAGTGTTGGATACACGTTGAATGTTCTGGAATATAAAGGAAACTCGAAGACTTGCTTGTAAAAATATCTGGACATATTTTTATTACACAACATACATCTTTGTCGTCTGGAGAGTGAAGAGTGTGAGAGAGATGATAAGGAGAACCGCCAGTCTGTCCCCAACAGGGACAGCGGTCTTGTGCCTTTCGGCCCAGCTGATGTCTGTCTCTTTTTTGAGTGTCGAGATGTCTGTCCGCTGCAGGGATGGCAGTCTTCTGCTTTATAGATCTCCCCAATGCCTATGTGGTGTCACACAGTGTTAATCACCGGATCCCATTTCCTGTTTTGAACACTGACAATATTTAGACAATACACCTATTTCCTGAGATGACTGGGTTCACCCACATTTCTGCCCAGGTGTCCGGATACACAAATCATAACATGAGTACATGATTTCTTTTTACTTTTTTGTATGCATCAGTTGAAAGACTTAGTCAAAATAATGCAGATTGATCAAAACTTAAGTGACACTTCATATTCAGACAAAAGTATGTTCGATTTTCAAGAACACGAAGATCCCATTGGTCTTTAACCCTTTATGGGGCAAGTGACTATATATGATCACCTGAAGACCCGTAGGACACATGCAAATATTGTAACCACAAAGAGAACATAATCTGCACTAATGTGGTCGGCAAGCTTTGCAAATACACCTATGCTTGAACAAAGACAGAAACTGTTTTAAGTTATACCACACCCCATTAAATTAGCCTGTTTTGGGACCATACAATAACATTTTAAAATCAATCCACAGGTGGGTTTTTTTTTGTTAATATCAATGTTTTGTATCTATTCATTGTATTCAATGTTATTCTTTAATCCCATGTTTGATTCAACTTTCTACTTTAATTTTTCATTTTTGGTCACTTTTTGGGTGAGGCACCATATATGATCACTTCATCAGGGGGAATTTTGCCCTCATAAACAAAAGAAAACTTGCAACTGAAAATATCTTGTAATTAGGTCTAGTTTAACATACAAAAAGGTTGTTTTGATATCTAAAATACTTTTAGGGATGCCCTATAAAGGGTTAAAAAGATGGCCGACAAACAATGACTCCACTGGATAGTCACCTACAGAGCTGATGTTTGGAAATTAACCAAGATATTGGCCCTCAATCTAAGAACCATGCAACACACACAGGAAAAAAATCATGCTAATCATCATATGGAAAGATCACAAAACAGCACACTGTATCAGAGAGAAAAACAGAGATATCCAAAAGACAATTAGCAAAGTTAAATGGCAATGGGCAGGTCATGTTACAAGAATCTCAGTCGACCACTGGACATCACAACTCACAGCATGGATCCATTGAAACCATGGGTGAAGTTATGGCCAACAAAAAGTGAGATGGCATGATTATCTTGACAAATCCAGAATGTTTCGGCACTTTGATGCTCAAAAGCAAAAAAACTGTCAGGCCATGGGGAAGGCCTATGTCCAACAATGGATTTCAAATGATTGATGATGATATTGACTCAGAATATGGAAACGTCTTCCACAAGTTATATTATGAATTTTTTTATCATCAGATAAATGAAAGATTCATAAATGCTAATAAACCTAACAGCATATAGAACCAGGGATGGCGTATATCTACTTCTCAATTTCCAGGTTTTTTGTATGATCAATGTCTAGTAATGGATACATTACTGTATACCCAGTTCCCAAAACCCATCACTGTATAGCACACAGACTAATTTGATTGGATAAAGTCCCTTAGAAATTATTTTCTATGCATCTTTTTATACTCATGATCTAACGGGATATAATGGGTTAACTTTTCTTATCAAATTGAAATCAGTCCATCAAATGTGATGGCCAGATAAAACGCTATCATTTTTACAATCATTATCACCATCATACATTTGTTGGCAGTCTCTCAGAATCCAAGACTTTTCTTCAGCTTTTTCTGACATAGATTCCAGTTTCTTTTCTTTTAAAGAGTGATAACCAACCTGTCAGTTTTAACTCATCAATTATTCCTGGCTTTGCTACACTTCTTGTACTTCTTTTTTAGTTCTCTAGACTGGACAACCCAACTTTCCTAAAAGACTCATTTATCAAACTTAACAACTATATCTCTCCGTAGCATTCACAGAATTGCTCTCCTGAAAGGATTTCCATGACTTGAAGTTTTACCATTTAATTGGTCCTCGGAATTTTCTGTTCCATTATCTGCTGGCATTTTCACCTAGTCTTCACACTTTTAATCACCGCTACCTACAACACTAGTTTATTGCTGGCTTTAGGTTATTCCTGTATTCTGACATTTATATATATCTATTTATGTATCCGGACTTCGCCTAGCCCTAACTGTTTATAGTAGAAACTTGAAATGTTGTACACACACTGTCCTCAATGAGTAGGTAAAATGTTTTTTGTTTTTTTTTAAATAGGTTTTTAGAGTGGGGTTCAATATGCAATGTAAGTTTATGCTAAATTGGTCACTAGTTTGTGCCCACTTGATTTTTGAAAATTCAGACCTTTTTTAGTGATCACAGCCCAACAAAAGTTATGAGGCCAGCTTAGGAGAAATTACAATCAATTTGTTTTGGTCGTATTGGAAACTTTCAATCAAAACTGTCGCTAAAACTGTCAACATAGCTTTCTTGGGTTTTACGGTCTGGCTAGCTGGCTATCTATGTACATAAAGGCTGCACCAATGGAGCTAGAGGGCTGAAAATTTAAACATTTACTGTTTTTGTTTTTTTAAACTTTTGGACCTGCTAGTCTTGGTTTTTTTTCAATGTATGGCATTGATTTCGATCCTCCATGGAAAGACTGCTCTTCGGGGACGGAAATGAGGGAGTACGTGGTTGTATGGCGTATACCAACTTCTCAATTTCCAAGGTTTTTGTATGTTCCATGTCTCTACTAATGCAGACATTACCATATACCTAGTTCCCAAAACCTAGCCTTATCATATACCTAGTTCCCAAAATGCACTTCCATTACTGCTTCTTTGTTTTCACTCAATAAATATCCGTAAATATTGGGAGAAGTCCTTCCTGCAAATGGTTCTCCATACAAACCTTTGAACAACTAGTGCTCCAAATTGCTCTCCACACCATGCTATATATGCTGGTATATATATAAGATGAACATTTGATTTAAAAAATAAAACCTATACAAATATTACACTGCATCCAATGCACTGGTATTAGGACTAGGGGGCCATTTACCAAAGCTTGATATAGATAGTTACGGGGCTCGGATGAGTTTCAGTTTGTGGTAGTCCTCCAAGTACCCATGTAAACCATTCTTCTTATAGTCCAGCATATAGAGTAATTGAAAATCAGCCATTTTTTTAGTGGGCTACAGGAGGCTCAAACAAAATCCTTTGCTAGAAAATCTTTCGACCCACAGAGATCAACTCTAGCATTTGCATGTATGTCAACAAATGCATAAATAATTGTACTTGTAAAAGTTTAGTCTATTTACTTGATTTGTTGTGTACTAATGACTAATTAAAGCACCTTGCCGAAATGCTTAAAACATAAAGTGTACAATGAATGTATAATACCAGTTATGACGTACGGATGTAAAACACGAAAACTAACTAAATCACTTGAAAACAAACTCATAATAACACAAAGAGCAATGGAAAGAGCAATGTTAGGAATATCACTAAGAGATAGAAAATGATCAACATGGGTCAGAGAACAAACCAAAATAAAAGACATCATAGAAGTAATCAAGTGACAAAAATGGAGATGGGCTGGACTCCTAGGAAGAAGTCAAGATAACAGATGTTACAAAAGGTTAACAGACTGGTGCCCTAAAGATAGAAAGGTTTGCGGGTAAGACAATGCAGAGGTTAGCACAATCACGGTCAACATGGAAGGAGCTGGGAAAGGCCTTTGTCCAGCAGTGGACACATGATGGCTGATGATGATGGCTAATTTGGATATCAGTAGAATTTTTGGTGAAGCATATTTATACCATTTGACATTTTTCCATTAATAAAGGCCAGATAGAATTTGTTAAATTACACTCGGACGAAAGCAATCAACATGATAGAGCGGAGTGAACCTTACTTTTCACTCTGCTGTGTAATCAACACATCGTGTCTGACACCTGTAGAAAATCTGGTTGTTCACCGCTGGAAACTACAGTGAAGAATAAATCGGAATGACGACTATCGTAGCCAAACAAATCACTGAATCAGAAACAAGTGTCTAAATTTATTGCACGAAACAGTGATACAATATTGCAAGTGTTAATTCTGATTAAATAATTGGTTCACCTGCAATCAATTTGCACCCCTACAGACTGCGTGGAAAAATCTTCGCAAGAAAAGCCATTCTTTATGATTGCCACTCTTTATTTCTGTTTCTTTTCTACAATTCAAGGCATTGAATACGAAAAACTGCAAAATAAACACAAGTAGTTTTGAATGGCAAACATTCTTGACTTTTATTCTTATTATTTCCTTTTATTAGATAATTTGATTTGGACTTCTCTTAGCTAACTTAGTTTTCATAGCTCACTTGGCAAGTAGGGCATAAACCTGGCTTCCCTCTGGGGTCATGAGTTTGAGTCTCACCAAAGTCTTATTCTTTATTTCTGAACATTGTTATTTATTCACTGCTGTAGAATTGCGATAAAAAACAACAGGAACATTAAGAGTAAAAAGCAGTAAAAGATTAATAATAATAATAATGATACTTGTCTCCATTTTCTGTTTTTTTTCTCCCATTCTGTTAGATAACAAATGTATCCGACATTTTTAATCGATGTCGAGCCTTCTACATTTCCGTTTTTTGTAAAATTTTATGTATGTTGCAAGAAAGAAATAATAATGAGTGTCCAAATTCTCAAATAAATGCAGAAAAATTGTATCTTTAACTCATAAGAAACTGAGACCCATTTCTACTTGAAGGAACATTATATGGGATTATGGGTAGGCAAATTGACACACAGTCACATGACTGCACCAGGATGTTCAGTAGATGTCACTTAGTACACTTCATGAGTTAAAATCAAGGATAAAATATAATATTATATAAGAGACTGTGCAGATCAATTAAATTGTATGTAACACCGGTGTCACTGTGGGTTCTTATGAGTTAACTAAAAAGCATTCAGTACATACCACTGTCAATGCCATTGTCACTAAAAACTGAAACAAACAGACGGACAAACATGTGAATACATAACCTCTGTCCAACTTTGTTGGTGGGGATACGTCATTGCTGTTATTACACTTCCATTATGATAATGTCACTATGATGAAGTTATTACTGTGTTATTACATCCGGAAAGCCTCCAAAATGTTCCTATATTGCAATGTTAATAAAATCAAAAATAATTCTTGGATCCCTCCCAAAACCTAAGCAATTGTTCTTTCATCCATGACCCACGGTTTCACAAAATGTCATTGTGATTTATTGAAAACTTTTGTGTGGATAAAGAAACAACCAAACAGAGGTATAAACATGAGTGAATATATAACCTCTGTCTAACTTTGTTGATGGAGATAAAATCAGATTATTAAAATTGCTTTTGTACTTAGATAATGGCATCTTTTGGCTGGTCAGGCCCATAACTTGGAGCTCATTGGCGTGCAATACTGGACTTTAGTCATTCATGGTATCTCAGAGGCCAAGGGGAGTTACATTGTGTAGCACTAAGCCAAATGGGAGGATCATGCTGAGGTGGATTGTGTGGCACCAGTCTTTCAAGTTGCAAGGAAGATTGTGCTACACCAATCTTCCAAATGGAGATGGCCTGCCTGTCTTAAGCACCAAGATTTGGCACTGGTGAGAAATACATTATTGTCTTAGCAATGAGTCAGGCCATTTCCTCTCCTTAAATCTCAAGTGACCAGAAGTATTAAGTAAATGGTATCATCAAATGAGAAGAAACCCTGAACTAGTAGGGTTTAGATAGTAAATTTGATCAGCTACCATACCTATCAAATAAGCTCAAAGATATATAGAAAACATGAAATAACATTGTTCTTATAGTATTGGTATTTACTATGCTTAGTTTAGTCTGGCACATAGTTATGGGGCAACCAGGGCAGACCAAACTCACTTCACAGTAGTAACTGTCTGCTACACTAGTTTGCTGACCCCCCCCCCCAAAAAAAAAAAGCTAATGTTCTAGTAAAATTTGGTTAGCACTTTAAAAATTATAAAGTATTACAATTTGGATTCTCAACTTTGAAATATGGAACAGTATTAAGCAAACACTTGGGAATATATATCTGAAAATTATATGATATAATATAATATGATTTTTCTTTTTATATATATTTTCATTTTGGAAGACTTCTTTAGGAAAGATAGACCGGTAGAAAGATATTTGTCTTGGGTAATGCAATTTGAAACTGTATATATTTGTAAGACATTGATTTCAGTCATTACTTACCTGAACTATACAGGAATCTGTCATACGAACATAGATAAACCTTGATATACTTCCCCACATGTATATACTACATGCACACGTAACATTATTTGCTTCTTTTTTTATTTCGCTTGAATCAAATATGGAGAAAATTATTCCAGAATATTGGAATTTCCTACTTAGACTGATTAGCCGATCAATTTAAAAATATTGCCTGTGGGAAATGTTATTGCATTTTAATACTGTCTGTTCTGATATCTGCATTTAATTCCCCAAATTCTGTCTCTCCTCCTCTCTCTCCCTTCACCCTCTCTCGCTCCACATCTCTCTTTCTCTCTCTGTCAATCTGAATGCGATTTTCCAACAATGAATATCAATAAGTATTGAAACATTGGAAGAGAAAAGTCTGACACAATTTCAGAAAGTCTTCATACCTAATCAATTGTTCCATGTTCCAATAAAAGTAAGCAAATGCCTAATAAAACATCCGGTTGCGTTGAGACTCGTACAAAATAATAAGCTGTATAGATCTTTTTTTAAAAATCTGCGGCCTACATTTGATAGACAAATAAATTCTGGCATATGTAAATTCAAGATATATTCATTGGTGTAGTGCTGTAGGAACAGCATTCCCATACTGTTTTGGAGAATGGGGAACAGTGTTTCCTCACTATGTACTACTAAAATTCTCTATTTGAACAATTCACAGATAAAAATAATTTGCCAGTATATGTTCAAATATTCATCCCATATGGCCTCAAAACTTCACTGAAATTGGTTAAATTCCTAAAATCTTCTCAGGGGGTTGAACTTGAAGCCACCGCCTCCCCCTGTGAGAAGGCAGCCCTAGGTTACTTCACCTCTTGTTTTAACACTATACCACTTGATATATTACATGTCACTGACACAAGACAAAAAAGGTATTGATCTTCCGTTGACAGCCTGCAGTCATTATGCTTTCAGTTGGTCACGCACACACCGCACTTCATCTTAAAATTTCATTAGCGCAGACCCGTGGGCTTTTCCAAGCTCTTTGCATTGGCCTCTCTGGCCACTTCAGTGTAAGTGGAAGGCCCTCGTAAATCTTTGTTTGTGAGACCAAGCCATGACGATTTATCTTAAGTAATTTCTCCATAACAGAAACGGTACTAAAGTCTATTTAGTATCAACCCATATTCTCAATTCATATTTATCTGTTCTCTAGTGTCATTAAATATTTTACTTTTTCATGAAATGGCCAGTTTCTTTTTTTCAAGCTCCATAAAATACATTCATCTTTAACTTTTAAATGGATCTTTTTTGCGAATTTAAAAAAAATTTTATTTTTAATTTCTAAAAACTACAAGGGAAGTAACCCTGATCAAAAGTTATTCCTCCTGAGTTAAGATTTTTACATGAATTTAAGAGTTAACTTGAATTCTAAGACCTTGGATAAAAAATTTTCAATAGTTAGCATTATTTCATCCTGGTAATTGCTAAGACTGTTTTTTTTTTTTTTGAAGTTAAAAAGTAACACTGGTCTCAATCCTGGTTCAATAATAGGAAGGGCTGGCCATTGGGCCATCATCCTGGCCCCATAAGAATCTAAAATTGCTACAGAAACAATTAATAAAAAAATCTGTAATGAACAAAGCCTAGAATGCAAGATGTATGGTGAAGTGAGTGATGCCACTTTGGGTGCTTGTCGACTCTACTTCTATTACTCATATCACAAACCTCAAAGAACTAGCCAAGACAGAGAAATGTGATATGTGAAGCCTGGGCTGGGACAGCTGAGGCCATAGACAGCGTAAGGGCACTACTTTATTTAAAGATGCTAGATCATTCAAATGGAGACAAAACCTGGGATGGAAATGGGGAGGGGTCATGCGGGGGTACAGTGTCTACTTCTCAATTTCCAGTTTTTTTGTATGGTAAATGACTACTAATGGAGACATTACTGTATACCTAGTTTCCCAAAACAATCCTAACCATATACCTAGTCCCCAAAACCCATTTCCATCACTGTTGTATGGCAGGACCAATTATTATTTATTACTTATTAGAAATTATCTGGCTACAGATCTCAACAAATGGAAATAATAGTGATTTATAACTTGGTATCAATTTGAAGCAATCTTGACTCATAATTGATGTGTTATTTTGATTTTGTATATTGCCTGACAAATGTTTGCTATATCACATTGCATGGTGAAGGCAGGGTATGATGTGGATACTGCCTTTTCTACACAGTGTAAACATGATATGATATCTTCCAATGCTGTTTTGATGAATTGATTTGGACACATATTTGAGGAAATCTATTGATTGCTATTTGGGCATATGAATGTTATTTGGTGTTGAAATAATGAAGGGTTTTACACACAGTTTGTAATTATATATATTCATGTGTATCATGTAGGTATGGTTTTATCTATTTTGAGATATAATTCATTTTCTTGTAAATACTATGTCTGTTCAGAAGACAGTATCCAGCCCTTTAATACTAACGAAAAAATAGTCTACCTAGAGCAATGGTGCCTTAGTCCCCTTCAAAGTACTCCCCTTGGGACCTCACACAATATAATTTTATAAATAACATTCATTTTAACTTTTAACATTTAAACAAATACATCCACCTGCCCACTGTTTATGCCAGTATATAAGACAGGCATCTAATTTTTTAAAAAATCTATGCAAATATTAGACTGCATCCAATGTGTTGGTATTATGACTAGAGGGCAGTCTAACAAAGCTTGATAAGGACAGTTATTGGGTTTGGATGAGTTGCAATGAGTGGTAGTCCACTGGATACCCTGGCAAACCATTTTTAATCATAGTCCACCATATACTATATGTGTGTGTGAAATGTTGGGTACGGTATATACCTACTTCTCAATTTCTAGTTTTTTTGTATGGTAAATGATTACTAATGGAGACATTACTGGATACCTAGTTCCCCAAAACAATCATAACTGTATACCTAGTTCCCCAAACCCATTTCCACCACCAAACAAAACCTTTGTCCAATATTTTTGCTCATAGTCCAGCCTATATGGTATGTGTGTGTGTGTGTGTGTGTGAAAATGCTTATATATGTGTGTTAAAGGCTTATATACGTGTATGTAATTAAATGCTTATATATGTGAATGCTGTAATTAAATGCTTATATATGTGAATGTGTTTACATAGATGCTGATATATATGATTGTGTATGTGTAGATATAAATGCTTATATATGTAATCGTGTGTATGCATGTTCATATGTGGACACTGTCTGAATCTTATATTAGCCATTTCGTACATCAGCCTAACAAAGTCTGACAGTGATAGACATTAACAAAAAAAAATCTTCTATTGATGAAACCCACACTGACAAAATGAATCTTTTTTTTTTTTTTTCCTTTTTATATTTTCTTCTCTTTCTCTCCCTTTCATTTTTTGATTGTTTTGTCTTTTTGGATGATTACCATGACATTTCTCTTGGCTGGGATGGACAGTGTCTTTTCATTTATTTCTCCCTGTATACCATTCTTTAAAAGAACCCTTATTTCACAATATGTAGATAGAGAAGCCTATAAGAGAATAAAAGCTCCTCCACCACATCCACAAATTCTCTGAAAAAAAGGCCCGAAAAGAAAAATACAAAAGAAAATGGAAATTTCTTTTATTTTCCAAATGAGAATGGTTGGAAGAGAAAATCTAAAAAGAACCGACAGAATCGAATCACAAAAGAATAAAAGGTACATAAAAGAAAAAAATGTCATGTGGTGGATCATTGCCAATAAGGTCTCTTTTTTGTCCAATGATTCCATTTCCTGTACAGATAAAACTCAATGGATAGTGCATTGGCCACATTTTTCTTTTGTTTTCCATATGGCTTAACAGACGTTGCAGCCCATTGAATTTTGAGGGAAGTGACCACCTTTCGAGAGATAATGGCCAATACAAATGACTCTTTTTGATGGATGAATGTCCAAAAGAAATTGTGCAAGATTCTAAGTGATACCACATTTAGCAACCATTATTGTCCTCCCATCACAAATTAACGTTTGAATCTGGATTAGATCTCAAGGCAAGCTTTTTTGCGTATTCAAGATATCGTCCTTATGATCCACTGTGCAAAACTGACCAGGCAAAAGATTTCTTTGATTAATTTCCGACTCTTGAAAGAAAATACATTACCTTGTCTTGATGACAGGGCCGACTCAAGGTGCCTGTCCTACATTCCCCCAGGGTGCCAAAGGCTTGGGGGCAACTGTTATGTGTGTTGTATAGTGGCGTGAATGTCCTGGACTTGGATAGAAAGGAAACTCAAAGACTTGCTTGTAAAAATATCTGGACATATTTTTATTTCATAGTATACACAACATACACTTCATCGGAGGAGAGTGGGAGAGAGATGAGGAGAACCGTCACTCTGTCCCCAACAGGGACAATGGTCTCATGCCTTTCAGCTCCGCTGATGTCTGTCCGGTTCTGCTCTCTGTTTGGGTCTGCTTTATAGGTTTCTTGAACGCCTATGCAGGTGTCATTTCCACTTTCCACATCCTGTTTGTTGGACACCCATGCAATATACCTATTTCATTTCCTCACAGGTGTTTGACCCTGGAATAACCTTTTCATGGCAGCATATCATAACATGTGTAGGACTTTCCAAATACAAATAGAAAAATGAATAAATTATTATCTTCAATACTTATATGTGATAATTATAATGACACTTATTAGTGAGAGCCTATATTTGCCCGGTGTCGGTGTGAGCGACTACTAAACGAGCGTCCCAAATCGCAAATGTGAATAAAGAAACGAACTTCGTGCAGGGATCGAACCCGCGTCCACCTTGGAAGCCACCTATATGCGGTGCTGTTCTACCACTGAACACCGGGCAAATATAGGCTCTCACTAATAAGTGTCATTATAATTATCATATTCTGTCGATTGGATATACAATTATCCATAATTTGATTTCATACTTATATGTAGAATTATTATTTACTTCAATAATTTAGGTATCTAAACTTTTGTGTGCGCATTAATTTATTTTGTGCGCTGGTTGCAAAACGTGTGTGCACGTGCACTTGTGTACAACCTGGAGGGGACTATGGTCAGGAAGTCTATTTTTACTGCATTAATTATCATTTTAATTATTCTTGCTTTTATTTTCCTAAAAACTTACTATTATTTTGATTAATTAAGATTAATGTAGTTTCTTTTACTGTTGTTATTAGTATTACATTATTATTATTATTATCATTGTTACTACTACTACCCACCATGAACATTATTCACTCTAAGAAATAAACCCCAAAACTAATCTAATATCTCAACTTAATTGATTATCCATCTACAACATGGGATCGTTCAATCAATCAGTTGAAATTGATTACTTGTCAAGTCTGTTGCAATTTCCAAGGAAATGAAGCAAAAATAAAACCTGGTCAAAGTCAAATTTAACAAACTGAAATGTTAATTTAAATCATTACAGAAAAAAAACAGAACATTGAATTTTCAATTTTTAATCGAAAGCAGTAAAAAAAATGAAGACTCTGTGGACATTGTTTTATTGAATTTATTCTCTGATCAGTTTATTTCAAAACAAGACAACTGACCCTGCTTGGCTAAAATACAAATGTTGGCTGAAAGATTTATTCAACAATTACACTGATTCTCACTTTGCTATAAAGATATTCAGTGAATTCTCTCTTAAAGCAAAGTTGTCTCCCATGTCGCTTGACACATGCAGCAATGATTTTGTCTCCATTTCTTGAATGATACATGGAGACACAATGATTGTTTGTAGTAATTGTGAGTTTTTACAGGGCAGGGGGGGGGGTGTAGCAAGTCACACACAATAGACTGCCTTATAGGGCTAAAGGGATCCAGCTGAGGGTGGGAAGTGGATTCATGCCTACCCCATTAGTGCATTAGTGCAAAGTGAACGTAAACTGTTCCAGCCCAAGTTCAGACTCGATTTGCCAATTTTCCATGCTCTTAACCGCTAGGCCTCCATCACCTCTTTCTTGCTAGAATTATATCCATCAGACAAAATGTCATCAGCATCTCATAAAACAGACATCCTAAATTGTATATAGGGGTGAATGTGTAGGTGTTGAATATTAACCTATCAGACTGAATTAGATATTTTATTTTTGAATATTTTTCTTGAAAATGTTGGAGGGACTAGATCTCTGCATCCTCCTGCAGATAATTACCTCTTGTTTAATGTCTCAGTAAGATTTCTAAAAGAGATCTACAAGACATATATATCCCAGCCATCAAAGAAACCATGGGATATATATGTCCCAGGAGTCTAAAAAGGTCAAAGAGTAGAACTTGAAGGGGACAGAATAAGATTGAATAAACACCCCAAATCATTAGTCAAAGTCATTCTAAGTCTGTTGGTAACAACTCTGCTTGTGGTCTTGATTCATTTCCAGAGCTGGCATTGTTAGTTGGGTAGATCTGACTTTGTGCCTGCTGCTTCCATGACAACAACAGTAGATCTAAGATGATTGTCTGGTAATGAAGCTTCATTTCTTCAGATGATCATCCGCTAACACACCCACAGACATTTGGTGCCATTGTTCTTTATCCAATAATTGCAATTTCCTGATTGCCATTAATGAGTGTCTAAGGAATCGGTCAAAGTTACTAATATCAGCAGATGACAATGTAAAAAGCCAGCAATCTGAACATTTTCTCAAATTGCTATGCATTAAGTTTTTTTTCATTTAATCTGTCTGAATCCTTCTGATGTGATGCATATTTAAAAATATATATCCCTTTGTGTGTATGCATTTATATGTTGGAGGGTATTGTGTGCATTATAAATACATATA
>VCCN01004568.1:6575239-6585571 GCA_006491835.1 Architeuthis dux | reverse complement strand
CAAGGTCTTCTGATTTGTCATTTCAATCTAATATATATATATTGTTTATGTCCCCACCCAAGAAGCATTATTTTGATAGTCTTTTTTGTTTGTTCTTCTTACGTTTCTTCCAATTGGAAAAAGAAAAAAAAAAACGTTTGCTCTTTTTAGTAAAATTTTTTTCTATGTTGTGACCATTTCCTCCCCGTTGGCAGGTGTGAGAGATACAAACGAAAAAGCGGTAACTGCAAAACCTAAATTGCGTGATACAATTGCTGCTGCAGGTAAATATCCTTTGTTCCCATGGCTGCTTGAAACAAAGATTAAACGGAACATTTTTTAAGTTGGGTGAAATATACACACACACACACACAAACACAGCATTGGCATTCAGGTAGTGCCTTCTCAGCAACTGGAGTTCCAAATATATATACATATATATACAGTGGTGTAGTGCTGCAGGAATGTGTAGGAACAGCGTTCCCTTACTTTGTTTGGGAGGGGGACGGCGTTCCCTCACTATATATATATACGACTAAAATTCTCGTGCTGTTTATCGGTTACCCTCAAACCTTTTTGAAATGGTGCATTGTAGCTATAGGTAGGCTACCCCTAAAATGTGCAAGCTCTAGAGGCTTGCTTCACTCACTGGATCACTATGACTGCTAGGGCAGGCAGCCCTGCATTCAATCACTCCTTATTTCAGCACTACACCACTGCATGTATATTTTCTTTTGAGGAACTGTACTTATTTGATGTTTGATAAATATCTATCGATGTTCTCACGTTAGTGTTTTTTTTTTTTTTCTATTTCTTTTTCTTTCATTTTTTTGAATATTTTTTTTTATTGATATTTCTCATTCGTAGGTTGATTGGCTGTTTGGTTAGTCTGTTGTCTTTGGATGTTAGATTGTTGTTTATTTTCTTCTCCTTCTTCCAATCGATTTCTTATGAAATTTCATGAAATTCAAATGTCGACTGCTGCATTCTGATACAACAGCAGCAAAGGCTCATGGGAAATATTCATTATGGTTTTAACCTTCTACTTGTTGATGTTGCATGTGATTGAAACAAAAAACAGACCAAAGCACCATCTTCAAGATTTATTAGTTTAGGTATACATTAGTTTCTGGTCAGATGAAGAAATGGCTGCTTTTATTGCAGACTTGAATGATTAATGTTAATACTCAGTATTTCTGACTCTTTTCAATTCAAACCAATTTATTTTCTCAGGTTTTTAAAAATATACTTTAGAATAAATAAAACTATGTCTTAAAATTCATTCTTCCTTAAAATGTTGCAAATTCAAAATGCTAAAAGAACCACTCTTGTATTGTTTGAAATACTGAGTGTTAATATTAATTGCATTTATCTCACTTTATTCATGAAGGTTTATTTATATAATGTTTATCTATAAGTTATGCATGATAAGTGATAGTATTGTCTATAACTTTGAGAACAGACATTAACATTCCAATTTTTGTTTGGATAATCAAATCTCTTCTTCCCATCTTTGATGTTGTCAAATGAATTGATCTGGTTGATATATTAATGAAGATAATTTTTCTTCACCTGGAGAAAAAAAAAGTGCCTCTTTTCTTGAATTATATACCTGGCATGGGCTGAAGACTGGATCAGCCGAAACATTGTGTTGAAACCATCAAGGATGGGAAGAAGAGATACAATTGTCTGAACAAAAGTTGGAATGAGTGATAGTGTTGCCAAAATTCCAAGGGTGGTTTTCAGAGTAACCAAATGAGATGTCACTATTCTGGTTTCTTAGTTTCTTTATCTATTTGATTTCGATGACATCTTAGAGCATTTCTTTATGAGATTTTTGCATCTTCCTTTTGGAAATCACTCATTCTTAGTCAACTCAAAGTGATCAAATGATTTAACTACACAATTTGAACTGCCTGTATTTATAAAAAAAAGATTTTTAAGTCTAATGTGTTTCATATTTTAAATTGTAAGGATCAAATGTAAAATCCAGACCCCAAAATTGATTCAAGTCAAAAAAGCAAATTATCAGATTACACCAGAATAAAAGTTTAATTTAATCAAAACATGGATGAAATGTAGAATTCAGACACCTTTAACTACACAAACGAATTGTGTGAAGAAATAGTATCATTCAGACACCTTTAACTACATAAAAGAATTGTGAGAAGAAATAGTATCATTCAGACACCTTTAACTATATAAAAGAATTGGGTGAAGATATAGTATCATTCAGACACCTTTAACTACATAAAAGAATTGTGCGAAGAAATAGTATCATTCAGACACCTTTAACTATATAAAAGAATTGTGTGAAGTATTAGTATCACAACATTTGAAAAACTTATTATTACATTTTGCTTATGATGTAATCTGAAAATTTGAGCTTTTGACTTGAATCAATTTTGGGGTAAGGATTCTACATTTGATCCGAATGTATCATAAAAAAAAAGAAAAACCTCACCTATAACAGATATTTGTTATAGTCACTGACTGTAAATAAAGTTCTTTTTAATAACATTTAAAATATGAAACTCATAAAAACTTTTAATGGCCTAAAATCAAAATCAGGCAATAGATGTAGTGACAGATTGCCAGGGAATGATTGTTGTAAAGATGGATGTTGTATATTATTGGAAGCAATTTGAGATGAATTTAAGATTCAGTCTGTGTTGGAATGATTATGTTGTCAGTGTGGAAATAGCTTTGTCCAATTTGATTTTTTTTTATATGTATTGCAAGCAAACATCACTTCTTTTTTTTCATCATCAATGTCTTTTATTTTTTGACAGGTTATTTTTTCATTTTTATTTTTGTAACTAAGTAAAAATGCTTCGTCTTTTTTTGTTTTGTTAATGTTATTATTGAATTTATTTCTTGTGTTATTCATAAAAAAGTGTTGGCTTAATTCAATGAGACAATTTTCCCATTCAATTCATCAACTCATTTAAACATTACTTTTCCCACCATTTCAATCTAAATTTACATTTTCTTTTGTGGTTTTGGGGGAAATATTTTCATTGGCAAATTAATTCATGAATTCTATTCCTTCTTTATTATTTGAGATGTTTTCCATGTTTTTTGAAAAAATCATCCTAAATCTGATTTCTAACAAAAGAAAAGATTTCCCTTGCATCATTCAATATTTTGATTTTAAAAAATCATACGTTTAATTTTAATTCAAGTTTACATTTTAATGATCAGGTCTATCATAATGGGAAATTTCATTGAAAATTAATAAAGCAACTGGTAAAATTATTATTATGACTATTTTTTTATTTTTGAAGTTCATAAATGCTTTCTTTTTGTTTGTTTTTTATTCATCTCTTGTTTTTCTTTTTGCAATTCATATTCATTACTTTGTGTAATTCGTGTCTGTTTCCTAACATCATTAAAAGATTTGTTATTTGGAAAATATTTGAAAATACTCCCAAGATCCTTTGCAAATGCTTGGTTTATTTGTTGTTGTTTTTGTTTTTGTTTTGTACATTTCTTTTTCTTCTTCTTCTTCTTCCTTTTTATTTGCAAAAAGAAAGAACCAAAAAAAGAGAAAAACTTTGGTTGCAAACAAATTTATCCATGACTTTGTGCTTTCAAAATTGCATTCATTCAATAGTCAATCAGCATTTTTTATCAATATATTTAATGGAAATTCATCAAACGTAACTCAATAAGAGAAACGTTTTTTTCTGTTCCAATTTTCTCGAAGGTCATAATCAAACATTGCATGATGAACAAAAAAAATGCTTATATGTGTAACTCTGTGAATTAGTGAACGATTTACACACTTTGTGCATATCCAACACACAAAGTGTGTAAATTATACACTCATTCTCACATGCTTCAGTGTATAAAACTATTTGAATATATATTTATCTTGTCCTTAAGACATATACGATGAGAGTGACTTTGAAAAATAAGAATATTTTTTTGGAGTGACTTGCATTCTCTACAACTGTTTGTACATCTGTCACTCACTGCAAAAAAACAGCATCTGTGTCTTCAACAAAGCCTATCTATATTTGGATCTATCTGTCTGTCTATATATTCTTTTCTCTCTCTTCATAAGTATGACGTGTGTGACAATGAATAAATGACAATCAGTTTAGTTATTTTTCAGTATATATAGATGAAAAAATAAATTGATTTGCTGATGAATTTTTCAATAGACAAACATATAGAACGACAGAGCTCTATGTCTCACTCACCTTATATATATATATATATATACACACACACAGTATTGCCCATAAATAAGTACATCCCTAACACTTTGGTTTAGAAGACAATTAACTTTCTATTACAAACATAGCAGGATTTTATTATTTTAGTGGAACATTACACAATCAAAACGGATATTATCAGGTATTATTTATGACCAAACTCTACAGCATTGAAACTATCTTTTCGTAGTGTTGTACTCATCTTTGGATGGCAACAGAGTTTCAATGCTATGTTTGGTTTAATTTTCTATAAAATAGTGGTAGTGGTATACTTATTTATGGGCAATACTGTATATATATATATATATGACAGAGAAAAAGATGGACAGACAGATATTTTAAAAATCTATGAAAGTAAAGATCTATTTGAATTCCTCTTTGGCTAATTTTTGCATTTCCTTAAACTTTAAACTAAATTCAAAAGTATAAAACTCTACACTCAAAGAATGATGTCTTCGACAGTGGAATAAATTTGAGACATTTAGATTTAAATGCAAAACCATAAATATTATGCCACAAGGTATTAAAATTAAACAGTCTCTAAGAAAACAAAATAGATTAATCCTAAAAGAGAAAAACAAACCATCTCCTAATATATTACTAAAATTGTAAATGCATTTTTTTAAAAACTTCTTGCTGAAATGATGTCCAACAAGAAATAGAATTTTTTAATGTCATTTTTAGTTCTGTAATTTTGAGTTTAATGATATACGTGTCTGGGTGTGTATGTATCTGTATGTGCCCGTGTGTGTATGTGGCTGGCTGAGTGTGTGTGAGTGAGTCTAGGTGTATGTTTGTGTGTGTATGTCTGGGAGTCTGTTAACATATTCTGATGTGGTTCCAGTAAGAAATAGAAAAAAATAAAGACCAAAAACAAATCAAATCTATAATTCAAAACTTAAAAAAAAGAAATTCTGCCCTTAAATAACGCCAAAGTTTAACCTGTAATTTTCCTGCTGACAGGTATGAGGGGTTCAAATGCAGATACAGTCACTGAAAAAGCTAAAACGCGTGAAATAAACGCAGAAGGTAAATATAAATTTGTTCCAGATGCACGTGTAATATGTGCTGGCACAGGTGTGATATGTTTCTCCTGGCCGACACCCTCCTGTTACTCTTGGTTGTAGCCTGCTATCACTGTTCACACCACCAACTCTTAGTTTTTTCTTTTTTGGAAATTGGTTGTTTTGTTAGGTTTCACTCTCTCTCTACAGGTGACGTATTTTCTTGCCCTTGTTTTATAGTTTTCTGTTTGAAGATCACATGTCAATGTAGTTTGTCCTCAATGCAATGTTTCTTTTTTTTTTTACATATATATATACACTGAGTACTAGTCTTTCCTTTTGTCACTGTGTGTTTTTTTTTAATTTTTTTTTTTTAGAGACAAGTTTCATGTTAGTTTTGTTGATTTCAGTTCCAAGTTCACTTCACATCTACAGTCTCTCTTATCACTTTCGTTATCAGGAATAATTTTCAGGGGTGTATATACCTGACCCACCTTTTGATTCTCCACCCACCCACCTTTTGATGCTTTTCCCCACCACCTTTTGAATCGTCTTTTTTTGATTTTCTTCCCCCACCATATTTCCGCTTTCCACACAAAGTCTTGTTGAAATATACATTTGGCACTTTTGAAAAGAGTTTGGATATACTCATACTATAACAGCTAATTAACTATTTAACAATACAGCTAGTTTAAACCTAGAGGTTTCTCTCCTAACCTTGTTCCCCCCAAATTATATCCCTTGGAGTATAATTAAGATGGAGTTTGTTCTTCCAATCAATACCTCTAGTCTGTTGAATTATGGTATCCCTACTTTAATCAGTTTATACTAAACCTAACATAGTCACCTGATCAAAAGGCATATATGTAATCCCCCTCCTTCCATTAGGCAATCCATTTCTCTAGTAATCTCTACCCCTCCTCCTTCGTTTCCCTTTCCCTCTTCCAGTTTTCTTCCCCTTTGATCTCCCTATCCCCATGTAGGGGAGGAATAGTCAACTTTATACACCCCTGATAATTCTTTAAGCAACTATCAGTGGCCAGTAATTTGATATTGTTGGCTTCTCCCTTCAAACCAAAATTAACAGTTCCATGTGATGGACATAGCCATAAGACTGAAATTGTTGTTATCTTAAAGTGTGGGTTTATTTGAGAAGAGTTATTAACATTCCAAATTTGTTCGGACAATTGAATTTCATCTTCACATTCTTGATGTTGTTAACACAACATTTAGCCGATCCATTCTTTAGACGTCATCCTGTGTATAGTCTGAGAAAGAAACATTGTGTTGACAACATCAAGGAGATGAAGAAGTGATTCAACTGTTGGAACAAAATCTGGAATAAACTGAGGCTTTTTGCAACAGAGTAAACCATTTACGCAGAGATATTATTGTGTCCTTCAGCCCAAACTTCTCATCCTTTCAGTATATTTCCTGACCATCTCTTAAGTAGCTCTCTTTCTCGCCATCCCTCCAATATATACCTTGAAGCACATTTTAGTATCCATAAAGAACTGTGATCATTAATATTCAAACAATGAAATGCTCTTTTGACATCTGTCCATGGATAAGGTCTAAAATAAATTGGCTTCCAAATTCAGTTTTCTATCTTTTGGCCAAACACCTAGAATTCATATCAAACATCATCTGTTTTGCATATGATTTCATTTTGTTCTCAGAGAAGTACTCTATTTGCCAGCGTCAAAGACGCTATTTTTTCCCCAAAAAATAAGTCTAAAAAATTTACCCTGCATCCTATAGGCCAAAAGTTACTTTTTTTTCATAGGCCTATCCCAATCCCGAAGGGAGATAATCAATGCTAGACAGTAATCTGAACTTCTGTATATAACCCCAGAATGAAGTGAATGAATTAGTATAAAACAGTAAATAAACAAAAGTATCATAAATAAAATTAATTAGTAAATATAGGTAATCGCAAAAATTCATTCACTTATCTTCCAAATAATTCCCAAGGACCAAATTAGGAAAGCAGGTTTTTTTTTTATGACTCAAGGGTAGTGAGGCAATGTTTTTGTCTGTGTCGTACATTGTTATACGAGCATGCAACACTGGCTAATGCAAAATCTTGCAGTATTCAGAGGGCAAATAGCATCATTTTCTATATGGCATGGTTGCTAGTTACTAAGCAACAGTATATATGTGTGTAGTAAAACTTATGTGACTGCTGCATCACTATATATATATATATATATATATATATATATGATTTGGTCTTGTGAATGTACGTGTTCTGTGTATCTTAGAAGAATGGTAAGCTTCCCAATTTCAGTAGCTGTCGTTTTGAGAATTTGATTTTTACCCTAAGCATGTTCTAACATCAGTGTAATTTCCATGAACTTGCCATATTTGTGTTGTAAAAGTCTTTTTTTATAATTCCTGTTTTTAAAAACCTGTTCTGAACAGCAAATTGTTGTTCTAAAATTAATTTTAGAAATTAGAAAAATCGATTTTGATTGATGCAAAACTCTTTTGACTTATCATTATTAATTTTTTACTTCTTTCGTCTTTTCATTTTTTTCAGTTGCTTTTGATCACAACTTAACTCACTGCCTTCGATCGACATTGTGATGAAAAAGCAACTGAAAAGAAAAAAAATCAAGATGAAATAAAATAATGGTCAAAAATTAATAATAATGGTTGACAACGCTTCGTCAAATAAAAATAAATAATGAAAGATAATCTGTTAATCCATTTTTGGGAGAAAAAATCTACTTAAGGAAAAATCCAACTAAAAATTCATAAACAGTATTTATATTTTGGTATATTTCTTTTGAAATTTGTTCTATAACTTTTCCCAGTTATATAAAATTAATATAATCCTTTTATGGGAGAAATCTATTCCATTTCAGCTTTTTGTATCCTTAATTTAATTCACTCTAATTGTTCACACATTATAGAAACTCACAATCAAGCACTTAAATCTATATAATAATAAAATTCTCATTCTGTTTGTGATTTTTAATTAGCCAAAACAAGCATTGTAGCTATATGTATTGAACTATGGTACCTCTATAATACACTAACTCAAAGAATGCAAAGTAAATCCTGGTGATTTACAACTTGATAATAATAGTTTGGGGTCTGCATCTATGCTCACCTCTATTATAATGAACCGATTTGTCAAGATAACTATAAAATGCTAATTATAGAGTAGTCTCCCTTATTTATTTTCAAATTTAATGTTCGTTCTGGTCACATCAGATTGCACTACTTTTCTTTCAAATGACGACCGAATGGGTTACAGGGTTGTCTAGCGATTTTAAAATTTAAATGGAATGTAATCATTGTTCAGCCTTTGGTACCAGGTAGGTGAATTTCAATATTCCAACACTCTTTAAAAAGAAAAAAAACTCTTTACAACACCAGAACAGGTGGGAATGTCTGTCATAGAATAAGATTCCTAATTATTTAAACAATATGAAATTGATGTTATATTTTGCCCCAAAACTGCATAAAAAGTTATAATAGACAATTTGTAACAGCAGGTCCAAAAGACAATTAACAATGCGAATTAGTAATCAGAAGTGATTCATTGATTTAATCATTTAAACTTAATAAATCTTGAGAAAAATAACCATAGAAATTAGGCTCCAGAACCCTTAAAACAATCTGAAACAATTTCTTACTATTTCTAATGAGCCTTCAAATTCTGTCATTGGACATAGGTCTTCTCCAAGATCTGCCTCTTTTTTCTTTTCTGAATGTCATGGTGACCAAACATTTTGGATTTATCCAAATCATCACGCCATCTTATTTTCTGATGGCTACAATTTCACTTATGATCTCGAGGGAGCCACGTTGCAATGTCTAGCAGTTGTCTGATATTCTTGCAACATGATTTTCCCATTGCCATTTAAGCTTCCTTATGGCTTTTAGTATAGTTTTGACATTTGTTTGCTCTCTAATACTTATAAGACCCACTTTTCCTGTTACCCTGAGATTACATGATATGGTCACTGTTAAAGCCATAAAGTCTCCAGGAAGTGCTCAAACCATTGTATGTGGGTCATTGGCCACTGCTGTCAATATTTCATTATTAATAAAAGGGGTTTATTATCCAGACCTAAACCTATTGAACCAATGCTGAACAGTTCCCACTGTAGTAGTAGTGTTCACTCAAAATGCTTTGTAGACCTTATCAGCAGCTTCAGTACCATTATGTCATAATTTAAAATCGTACTTGAAAATTAATCTAACTTCTCAGGTAGACACCATTGCCGTTAGGGGCTCAAAAACCTCCAATAATAACAAATTACATCTCTATTTACATTGAATCTTCAAAAACTGCAATTACATTAGTGAATCTTTTACTTTTAACATTATTTTCTATGATAAAAAAAACTGACATTTCATGTGTAACAACCAAATAGCATGAATCTTTTTCAGTGTTGTTTCGGTAATGTTAGTCATATCTTTGTATAGTTCATGTAACTTTTTTTTAGATTTCCAGGAATCCCAAATAATAAAGTATTGGAATTTTAATGGCCCTGGATACATGAGCTTCTCTTCTTGAAAACCTAATTGCTGGTTGAAATAAAAAGCAATAAAGACAGAAAAGGCAGCTGTAAAATTGAAATGATTCTAAAACATAAACATTGGTTCCATTACAAAAAGATATCCGCCTGCTTCAAAATATTTTAGAATATAACTGCTATGAAAAATAAATTCTTGAATAGAATCCATTTGTATGTATGTGGGGTGTTGCTTTTTTTCATTTTTAAATTTCTTTTTAAGGTTTTAGCTTGATTTTTATAGACAAAAAAAGAATGGCTTTTCTGTTGTAAAGTCACAAATTGGAAAATATTTATTCGCCCTTCCAGGATAGAGTTTTAAGTAAAGAAGAGATAAATAAATCTATTGTATATATTTGCATATGCATTCTTTCCCCTGCTGTACAAAAGTTGAGCATTCCTGTAAAAACCTTTTGTAATGCGTAAAGCGAAGAACCAATTACCATTAATTTATATGGGAAAATATTTTGAGTGTTCCCATACACAAAAAATCGTGATGTTATGTTAGGCTGAGTCACTGGAGGTTGGGGTGGTGGAAAGTAAAAGAGACTGGGTTGTAGGAGAGACAGGAAGAGGATGCATACTGCCTCTATA
>VCCN01004568.1:6518869-6529745 GCA_006491835.1 Architeuthis dux | reverse complement strand
GTTCCACAGTGGTCACAAGCAGTCTATGAATCTAAGAGTTAAAAGTGATTAAGGAACATTGTTATTTGGATGTATTTAACTCAGCCCAGGTGCTCCTATGTCACACGACATACGAGGCAATGATTTTTTTCACTATTTCTCGAACAATCAATGGAGACCCAATCATTGTAGGAATGGTGGGATTTTACAGGGCTCGGGTGCAAACCCAACGCCCAAGATGGACTGCCTTCCAGAACAAATAACAGGACCAAAGGGCTCCAACTGCCCTGCTATTTACCCATAGCTGGGGGTGGAGAAGTGGATTCATGCCTTCTCCAAGGAAGCAAACATAACCAGCCTGGGACAAAAGCTGAACTCAGTTTGTTGATTCTGTTTTCTGCGCCAGTAACGGTTACACCACTCCAGACCTCTAAATATAGATCATCATTATAAAAATATAAAATAATGCTTTCAATATCGTAGTGACCCATCTATCACTTAATACATTGGACACTGGAAGATATAATAAAAGTCTAATGCATGTATGCAAGAATGAATGAGGTAAGGGAGGATAAGAATAATTTTAGAGATTCTGTTGAATTTCGTTGAACAGAATCAAGACAAATATGATTAGGATTATGAAATTCAGAATAATGCAAGCATTTTGAAATGTGTGTTAGTACCTCTTGTTTCTGGCTGACTGATGCCCTGGGTCAAGACTATTATTTTCCTATACTTTACCTTCATGTTTGATACACAGAGAATCAGACTAACATAATCGTGGGTCAGAATCTTTGTATTCAGCTTGACCATGCAGTCATTATTTTTCACGCCCAAATTGTTGCCTGATTCAAACTGTCCACTACAGTTGAAAGAGTTATCTCCCTTGTTCATGGCGGATTTCACTTTTGACAGAGAGCAAAGACAATCAGTGAAATAAGTGAATTTCACCTGGCATTCCATACTAAACTAAACCCCATTTCGCTGGAATAAGACGACTGCTAAGTTGTTACTTTTGGTAAGATAACAGCATAGATTTAAGCTGGATATATTTTCACTTCCCAGAGTAATTCTAGATCCTGAGTTTAATCAACCATACGTAACAATACACAGGAACAACCAAATGCATTTTCAGTCTCTCACAGTGGCACCGGCATTGGTTAATGCTATGGAATTAGTCTTTGTAATGATCAAATAATTGGAAGTCTTGGAACATCATAGAGACTTTCTAAGATGTTCTGGGTTGGGTTTCTTTTCCAATTCCAAACTCTTGCTTCTCCATTTCTGTGCAAACAGTTTAATGGTAAATGGCACCGAGTAAGTATTTGCTCAAAGCTACAGACGCATGCCAGAGTCTGCTGACCAATTCTGATGAGCTTTATGGGTGTGGTGAATCTTGGGCAAATTAACTGCACTTGTCAAATTTTATAATGCAAATAGCAGGCAGCGGGCAGTGGAAAGCGGCTGTCAAATGTAGCACTTTAAGCACCTTTCCTTTCTTAATGGAAATTCTGTAAAAGTTCATAAAGAAGTGAACACTTAACGTATATGCCAGAATTTAAGACAAATGGTTTACAAGGGTATTTGGAGAACTACCTGCTCACTGCAATTCATCCAAGCCACATCACTGTCCATATTGAGCTTTGGTAAACGACCCCCTAGTCATAATACAAGTACATTGGACACAGTGTAATATAAGAATACCTTCAATAGTGCAGTTTTCATTGGTGCAGGTTTTGTTGTAGTCCGGTTAAGATACAAATTAATGTAACTAAGTATAAGCTGAAAAAACAAACACATTAAATTATAACCAGACCTTGAACAGTGCGGTTTTGATCAGTACAGAAAAATTTAGAATGAATTAACAGCACTAATCAAGGTATACCTGTATTTGCATACTTTTTTATTTCTTTTATAGATGTGGATTTAAACAATACAGAGAAATGTCTTCTAAAACAGCTTTTTGACAAAAATCATTCTTTAGTATGTTTTTAGTGTTAATTTTCAAATCTTTCTTTTTTAATGATAATTTATTTTTATTGACTTACTGAGGCATATTTATCTGAAAGAGATTTCTTTTTAAAAGTATGTTTAAAATATTTGAAAAGTTCTCACAAATATACTTCATTGAAATAATGAAGCATATTTGTGAGAACTTTTCAAATATTTTAAACATACTTTTAAAAAGAAATCTCTTTCAGATAAATATGCCTCAGTAGGTCAATAAAAATAAATTATCATTAAAAAAGAAAGACTTGAAAATTAACACTAAAAACATACTAAAGAATGTTCTAATCTAGGTCAATACATGTCTGGGGATAAATGAGATGAAATGTTTGGACTTTTGTTTTGAAACAGCTTTTGTCTTTCTATCAACCAAAGCCTTGGCTATTTCCAATGAAATATTTGTAAAAAAATATCTAAAATGACAAAATGATTTACAAATAAAAGCAATGGCTAATATTTACAAATTCAACAATTCAATTTATTTGTTTCTCTGATCTTACTCTTCAGGGTTTTACACAAAAACCAACAACTTTGAATATGTACATTGAAGTACATTGAGTGAAATAGCTTGCATGTAAACTTGACAGATCTGTATTTGATTCACCAAAGGAAAAGACGACTTTCAATTGTTTTAAAAACTAAAGCTTTGTGCAAGTAGATAAACGATACTTCAATTTTTCATTTCCTTTCTTTGGAAATGCTGTTCTTTTTTATCCTCTGCATCACCAAACAATTAAATACGAGGCTGAGAGATAATTCTGAATGTTTAGCAGACAATACAAACATTTCAAAATAAGCTGCAAAAGTTTTCTATGGCTTAAAATCAATAGATTTAAGAGAAAAAGATAAACAAGAAATTGTTCAATGAAAAATCCATTGGACACGTCATGTCATTCTACAAGACTTATATTTGCAGAGATATCAAATGGAGATAATAGTTTAGTGATGGATAGAAGAATAACATTCACTTATCAAAGATGTTAGTACTTATGACACCTCATAATTTCTCAGGAGGTGCGGAGTGGCCAAATGATTAGTGCCATGGAGAATGGGATCGGCGAGCCAGTTTGTGTTCTCTTTGCTCTCAATGCGTGTTCTCTTTGCACTAATGCCCTTGGGAAAGGCATGAATGCATCTCTGCTCCCCTATCTTCCCCATCTATGGGTAAATAGTATGAAAGACTGGTCTCTCTAGCTAGGGTTAGCAACCAGTCTAGGAGACTGGCAACTCTGATTCCAAACCATCTTGAAGAGAGATGGGCTCTGCCAGGCCATTTCACCCTTGACACATCCATGATAAAATCATCTATGGTGCTCCAACAACCCATCACCAGATATGAAAAAAGATTTCCTCTAAACCAAGCATCTCCTTTGTTTCTTTTGCTAAAACCCAGGCTAAACAAAGTTGTTCTGCTAGTCTATATGAGCGGACATGCATGATAAGTGCCCAACGCGCCACTTGCGAAAATACTTTTATGTTGGATTACTCTATTTCAATCTTTCCCCCATCATTTGCGATCAAAATCAATTTAGTTATCACACTAGAAATAGGTTTTATAGTCGCCTGGGGATAGGGAGTGTGAACCTTTTCATTGCTTGTTTTGGTGGTGTGTTTTCTGTTTTCCTATGAATTTGAAAAACAAAAGAAAGTATTTGAGTACCTCTGCGTCGATGACCCTGGCTGTTATGATGCAAGATAATTGTAAATTGAGGTTTCAGTTTTGGGAACTATTTTGTTGTAGGGTGTGGGAGGTTATTTGAACGTAATCACTGATTTTGTTTTTGTTAAAACCCTGGTGAAAATTTCTTGTCATTTTTTTACCATGTTTCATGCGCAATACTTTCGTTATTAAAGTTCAGATGCTCATTTTAGTCTTGTTTTGAAGCTTTGATACTCAGCTTTTGATTTTCATATGCATAACAATGTTCCTACAAATATTTATAGCATGAATGAGTATAAAACAGGAGCGTTCGTGTTTTTGTTTGTAGAAAAAATAACGGAAAAAAATCTCACTTCATCCATTGTAACTTTGTGAGTATTCTAGATTCATTGTAATATGCGTCAGAATCATAATGCAGAGTGTTCCGGTCCCAGAAAACACGATCCAGAAGTGGGAACGGGGACGTTTCAGTTCTACACAGGCAATAGCCCTGATCAACACGTGTCTTTCATTCCGTCTTCTTTTCTTAACATGCTTAAACACGGTTAGGAATCAAACGCATTCTAATCTCACACAGCTAGAACAGAGAGAACAACAAAGCGAATAAAGGCACTAAACACAAGAAGAACGTTACAGTAGCTTTAAAACTAATGAAAATATCGCGAGTGAAAGTTTGTCAAACTTTGAACACGATTTTCTCAAGTTTTTAAAAATGGCTTGTAGGGTAGTTATCATGTGCGCCCACTATTATATACTAGAGGTGTTCCAAAGGTTTTGAGTCTGACTGTAATCACTTTGACAGTGATCCCAAATTATTTTTTTTATTGGATTGTCTATTGTTTATCCATATTGTTTTCACAAAATTTGAATATTTAGATTGCTCATGATATCTTCTTGTCATTTACATTTCAGAAGCAATAAAATGTAATGTGTTGGGCTCAAAACTTTTGGAACACTCCTCATAACATATATAGCACAGAGAGCCATGGAAAGAGCAATGCTAGGGGTAACGCTAAGAGATAGAAAAAAGTCAACATGGATCAGAGAAAAGACTAGAGTAAAGGATATTATACAACTAATTAAACAACAAAAGTGGAGATGGGCCGGTCACCTAGCGAGAAGAGAAGACAATAGATGGGGGAAAAGACTAACAGACTGGTGCCCATGGGATAGTAAAAGAAGTAGGAGACGGCCAGACACAAGATGGAGGGACGAGATAGAAAGGTTTGCCGGTAAGACATGGCAGAGATTAGCACAAGATAGGCAGTCATGGAAGGAGATGGGAAAGGCCTTCGTCCAGCAGTGGACTTATAACGGCTGATGATGATGATGATGATATATATATATATATATACATTATATATATGCACTTTTCTTCAAGTAAAACATACCACAAGTATCTATAATTAATTTTTCAGTTTTTATAAAATTTTAATTAAAGGGAAATCCTTCATTTTAATACCCTAATCTACTATCTGCTTACATACATACATATTTAAATTATGTATCTGTTTAGCAATCGATGGTGCATATCTTGAGAGGAAAAATGAAGATTCCCCGAGACTGCTTTTGGCTATCAATTTATTCTAATATTAAATATGCACGAGAGGTAAGCCCCATATCTATATCTATCTCTCTCTATATATATATATATACTTTCATGCACTGTTATATGTCTTTTTCACATGTCCGCATGAAAACACGTAAACATATGCCTATATAACTCATACATAATGTAGAGACATAGATACTTTCCATATGCTATATTTAATATACAACAAAGAATGGAAATCTGGAGAAAAGAAAACATTCAAAGCAGTCAAGAAACTTTATTCTTGGAGGATATATATGTCTATTAGAAATTTAATTAATTTCAGACCTGTTTCTTTCATTCTTTTGAAACTTTATATGTAACAATTTTAGATGCGTTTCCCCTTTACATATGGAGGCACTGATGCAAGGATGTTTTCCTTTATCATAAGTAAAAGTTTCTTTTAAGAAAAAAGATAAAAGAAATTTCATCCATCAAATCCTCCATGAAATATACACACGTTCCCCATTCGACACACAAACGCAAATATACGGTCGTCTTTTATATTAAATTATGCACACTTGTATCAACACTGACTAAAATGAATTCATGCACACATTTTTGCATATTCATAAATACAAACAATTATCTTTTTTATCAAATGTGTACATATGCATATTAATGGGAACACGTCTAATACCATAGCAAAAGAATACATACAGATATACAAACATGATTTTCAATCTATTTCTATGGTAGCTGAGGGCATAGACTTACTTATAAACCACACCCATAAATTTACCATATATCTTCTTTTCTTCCCTTTGGGTATGTACATCAAAAAGAAAAAATCAAACAGAATAGTGGTACTGGGTTCTATGCAGTTGTTGTCTAATGCTTACAAACTCACATTTATATTTATAAGTATATATATATATATATATATACTTCTTCATTTATGGTTAAAGATTGCACCTTGGGCAATAGAAACACTTAAAAGGACATTAAAGGTGATGAAATATTCACTAGGTTTCTCTTCAGATATACTTTGAGTTGCAATGTGCAGTATTCTTTGTTAGTATACCAGTTTCGTCTGAATATTCTTTTCTGATTTTTGTTCTTTTTCATCGTCTCATTTTGTAGTTCAGTTTTTATATATCTTCCTCTTTTCTTCTTCTGATTTTTGTTCTTTTTCATCTCATGTATGTTCTTTCTTTTTATTCCTTCTCTTTCTTTGCTTCTTCTCGCTTTTGTTGATCTTTACTCTTCTTCTCTTCCTCTTCTATTTTTCCTTCTTGTTATTGTTCTTTTTTTCCATTTTTCTTCTTGTGTTTTGTTTTCTTCCCTTCCTTCTTTCTTTGTTTTCTTCCTGTTCTTCCTTTCTTGTTTTATCGTTTCTTCTCTTTCCCTTCTTCTTTTATCTTGTTATTTCAGTTTTCCTTTCTTTTTCTCCTTCAATTCTATTCTTTTTTCCCCCTTCTATTTTCCCTCTAAAACTCTACACATTTTTCTCCTGCTTCTCTTCTTTGTTATTTATATCATAATTCTTCTCTAATTGGAGTCAACGTATATTCTCCATATCAAATGGCCTTTAAAAACAAAAACCACACACAATCTAAACATTTATTCCTATTTTTCATTCATTTTTTTTTCTTTTGTTTAAAATCTTTTTATTCCTCCTCTTTTCCACACTTGCCCAGCTGTTCCCTTTTAAACCTATTCTCTTCTTTTCTTTGTTTTAAAAACAACTGGGATTTTTTCTACCTGTTTTCGTTCTTTTCCTGATCTTAGAAGACAAAATATAATCAAAAGAAAGGATTTTAACAAATTGAAGGTAAATTTTGAAACAATGGGGTTTTTTTTTCGGAGAGACTAAGGAACTCAAAGAATTCAAGTCATAAAAGACCAAATATTTTGCCTTTGAGGCATTAACAAATTATTTTATTGAATTCTGTTTTCAGAGTTGAAGAGACCAAACAATAAGTGAATAAATTTCATATTTGTTCTGAAGATGGCATAGTTTATTATTGCAAAAATAACATAGACACACACACTTACACAGGCACACAAACATACACACATAGAGACACAGATACATAGGCACACAAACATAGATACACAGATACATACACACGCTTAGTACCATTGAATTACAATCTGATTTATTGAAATATTGAAATTCACTTGTGACTCTTGTAGTTTTTCATGAGTTGAATAAAAAGGTGAGGTAACATAAAAGGAGGAAATATTCTACTTTTATTTTTTATATTCTAAGATTATTATATTGTGACTTGAGGATGTCATTAAAAATATTTGGAAACATTCAATAATGGTTGAAGAGTTTACTTAAAGAAAATAAAGTCCAAACCCTTTATCTTCTTACAATAACATTTCAAGTGTACAGACTTGAATAACAAAAAGCAAAACAGAATTCAGATTCAAAAACCGAATAATTGGTTGCTCTTAATTTTGAACAGGATGTTGTCTTTTAATGATTTGAAAATACAATAATTCAGATGTGGTTTATTATTCGTGTAGACTCCTTGCGGAGCATAGGGCCGCAACCACTCGGTTGAGGTTTCAGTAGCAAGTAGGTTTTTATGGGGTGCAGTTACTAGCCCCACACCCAACATTCCTCCATTACCTGGATTTGGGAACAGCTATGGAAACTGCAGAGTTTCTTTTTGTCAGAGTAACCTTCTCTGAAATGGACTGCCTCGCAGGGCTGAAGGGTTCCAATTGCTCTGCTATTTACCCATAGCTGGAAGAAGACGTGGATTCATGTCTTTCCAAAGGGTATTAGTGTGAAGTGACCATAAAACTCAAACTTGGTCAGTTAATTCCACTGGTAACCGTTACACCACTCCACACCTCCAATCAAATTCAGAGGCAATCTAGAAATTTCTGAATAGCATTTCTAGAAAATATATACTTTTTCTGTGAACATAAAATAAACATTAATAATTGCAATACAAAGTGATTATACGAAAACAAATACTTTTAACACCTTCAGCACCAACTTTTGGGTTGTTTTATTTTTAACAGGTAAAGAAATGAATAATTTAATGTCCTTTGGCGCTGAACATGTTAAGAAACAGATTTTGAAGTTTTTCTTTTTATTTAGCATTTATTAAGTTGAGTCACTTTTATATAAGATATCGAAGGATCTCTCCATCTGTAGGGTCAAAATTTGTAAGATGAATTACTTTTACTACAAAGAGAATCTCATTAAATATACAAAAAAGCAGTTTGTGCAAAAAAAATATCTTTTTGTGGATGAATATACTGTCATTTTTCTAGCTGTTCATCATCATCATCATCATCATCATCAGCCATTTGACGTTGTTGGATATAGGCCTTCCCCATGGTCTGCCATTTTTTTTTTCGCTTCTGGGTGTCACAGTGCCAAACATTCTGAATTAGTCCAGATCATCACGCCATCTTTTTGCTGGCCTCAGTTTCACTGATGGTCTCAAGGGATCCATAGCAGTACATTATTTAACAAATTTGCATTGTGTTCTAGAGAGATCACGAGCATCTTCTTTTTATTCATAGTAACCGGAATTCACAAATATCCTTTATGTATTACCATTTAAACAAAGCATCACCAAGAATGGTACAGGTAGTCCTTGACTTGAAGTGTTGGACTGCTGTTATGCAATGTCTAATCTCCTATATGGCAGTGAATGCTGGACAGTTTCGTCACAAATGAAAAAAAGGAATTGAAGCCACCAAGATGTGGTTTTATCAACGAATGTTACGAATATCATAGACAGAACATGTCAAAAGCTTTGAGGAGATTAAAAACTACAAGGAAACTGTTTCTAACATAAGAAAGGAGACAGTTGATATTTTTCAGACACGTGATGAGGAAGGAAGGCAGGCTTGGAGAGTTTAATGCACATAGAAGGTGAAAAAAATGGCAGACAGCAAGTAACCTACTTGAAGGGTTTGAGTAGATGGATGGTAGACAGAATACCGGAAGGAAGCTGTGAAGAGCCATGATCATCCATGTCCCTTCAGGACATGGCAGCTAAAGAGAGAGTGAGTTCTTGGCTTAGTATGGTTACATGCTGCATGAATATCAGTTACCATGTTTTCATAAAACGACACTAGTCCTTCACTTATGTTAGTTATCAGCAAGTTTATAGATTACTAGTGAATCCCCATGAATAATATTACGATATATTTGTATTTCTATAAGCTGATTTTTTTGCTTTAGAAATGAAATTGCTGAACTCGTTTCAGTTTCATTGTTTCAAATGGTGGGTAGCGGGAATTCTTATCAGCAAAGTTTTTACCTTCAAGTGGAAGAGCCCATTGTTACAGACAAAGAAACAATTCATTATATAAGTAAATTTTCAAAATGAAATACCAAAATTATCTCAACCAATCATGCACTACCACCAAACACTGTTCAAATAACTCTAGATAAGATTTTTTTTTTCTCAGAACTAACTTTTTCTGTTTCGATTATTCAATATTAACCAACTTTGCCTGTGAAACATGTGTAAAAAAAAGAAATGTTTTCAATATTTTGACAATAATTCTTGAAGGTCAGAGAACAATAGTAACTTTTTTCCATTGATTATTAAATTCACTTTGTATGCTTCTGCATTAGCTTGTGACCTTTAAGCAGGAACATCCAGTAATTCAAAAGAAACAAGGATGAGAAAAAAAGACTACATGTACCAGACAGTTTCAAAATATCATGAAATGCCTTAGACTTTTTTCTTTTAACCAGTTTAGAAAACTCAACTAAATACATGGAGTGTAACTGTGGGAAATGCAAATTAATACCCAAATTCAGAAGAAAAAATGCTACCTTATTCACTTAGATGAGTTCAACACACAGTTTTGTATAGAACATTATTATAATTTAGAAACATAACACAGAGTAATTCTACAATAGAGAAAGGCAAATAATGATATTAATAAATCTTACTATAATTCACCAAATGTCTGTGTGTCATTGCATAACTCGTGGATGGCTAGAGCTATGACCAACAAATCTTCTGTGGTTACTAATGGGACCCAGGAGCTTGATTTGCAATGTAAATATAATGCTGAACCTGACCGTACTTGGTTTCCGTCAGGTTAGCTTAACAAAATCATCATCTTCTTGTTTAACCATATCAAGTAGACATCTAGCTGAAAATCCTGTAGCTCGGTCAACCATCATGGCATGCCAGTGATGAGAACTTGGTCTAGATATCTGGCTATGGGACAGAGCACAGGGAGAAGTGGATTCATGCCTTTTCCAAGGGAATTAATATAAAGTGAAAATAAAAAACCTTTTCATGCTAATAAATGTCACACCAACTCACATCTCCATGCCCGACTATGTGCATATAGGGGAAAAGACTAGCTGACTGGTTCCCATGGGACAGTAAACGCAGTAGACACAGGATGGAGGGACAATATAGAAAAGTTTGCCGGTAAGATGTGGCAGAGGTTAGCACAGGATAGGTCATCATGGAAGGAGATGGGAAAGGCCTTTGTTGACCAGTGGACCTATAATGGCTGAGGAGGAGGATGATGATGATGATATCCATATAGACACATAGAGACTAAATGTACATTTATATATAGTACATACAGTAAACTAAAGGAATATGTTTTCATTTTTTTAAATTTCTCTTTCATATATTGAAACATATACACACACATCTCCATGCCCGATTGTATGTATATATATA
>VCCN01004568.1:6499576-6511789 GCA_006491835.1 Architeuthis dux | reverse complement strand
CAATATATTCCCATGTTTATATAAACACAAAGGCATTTTAAAAAATGCATATAACCACACTGATGCGCATAAATACTATCTTTCACATAGTTATTCGTCAAGCATACACTTATGCTCGGAGGCGCTAACATACAGGGACCTTTCCATTCTTGTAAATAACTGCTTTAAAAAAAACAAAAACACACATTTTCGGAAACCAATATTTGTGATAGTAAAACATTTTTTTTAAATGTATGCGCCCTGTAGGGTTGGGGCATAACCAAAACATGTCACTCAGGGTGAGAACCGTGCCATACAGGCTTTTGCAGCAGTTGAAGTGTTTATAGTAAAAATCATTACTTTTATTGGAATTCGTTTGTACTGAAACAGCAGGAATTTTGGAAGTGTACAAAACCAATTTCCACTCTCAGGTAGCAAGGATCAATCCTACAGAATGTGCTTTCCAAGTGTACAAAAAAAAGATTATCAAATCAGGTTGCATACACTGATGTCTTTGTAATAACAAGGATGCTTTTAGCGTATTTTATCACTGCCAACAAAGTTGGAAGAGGTATATGTATCCACTCATGTTTTTCTATGTTTTTCAATGACATTTTGTGGAAAGGGAAAAAATGGTCTAAAGGAGAATTGCTTAGATTTTGGTGCGGATCCAGGAATCTTTTGATGGAGAGATATTTTTCCATATATTTATATGTATTCACTCATATTTTTCTGTTTGTCCACACAATATCTCCGAAAGTTCTCAGTGAATTTCAATAACATTTTGTGGAAAGGAGGGGGGGTTCTAAAGGAGAATTGCTTAAATGTTGTTGCGGATCCAGGAATCTTTTGATTGAGAGATATTTTTCCATATATTTATATGTATTCACTCATGTTTTTCTGTATGTCCACACAGTATCTCTGAAAGTTCTCAATGAATTTCAATCACATTTTGTGGAAGGGTGGGCAATGGGCTAAAGAAGAATTGATTACATTTTGGGGGTGGATCCAGGAATTTATTTCGATTGAGCAATATTTTTTCATATATCAAGAAAATAGTCTGAAATATGGAAAATCAAAACTTACAGTTGCCTCCCCTACATTGTAGCTGTATATTAACTGATTTTCATTCAGTTAGTGTATGGCATTATGTTACTGTACCTATTAAAGATCTGAGTTGTATTCTGGAACAGTGAAATCTATATCACAATTGAAACGGTGAAGTAATGAATGGTGAATGGCAAGTCGAGAATCCAGTCAGGACTTCTTTTGATACTTATTTTCCAGATTATTCAGACTTTGTTATTATCTGTTATCCACATCTTTGTTATTTTGATTACTAAGGTTCAGCTGGTTCACTCTCTCTTTGGCATATGTCACATCCAGTAATCTTCAACAAGCTTTGAACAGAATCAATATTCTCATTCATAGTCACTTTTTATTAATACTTGATGGCACTTCAGTAAGAACAATTCAGAAATCTGTGACATAGGTTGATGTGGAAAGAAAAGCTTTCACTGATTGCATAATTTTTTCTTACTTGGATCTGTGAATCATTTTATATGCTGGTATATGACAAACATAAAAAGAATTATGAAAATATTACGCTGTGTCCAGTGCTGGTATTAAGATGTCGGGGTCTCTACCTAAGCTTGATTTAGATAGTTATTGAGCTTCAATGAGTTGCACTGAGCGGTAATCTTCTAAATACCCTTATAAACCATTCATCTTATAGTCCGGCATATACAGTATTTAGAGTTGTGGCAAAAGTTAACAAAAGAAAATTGCAAATAAGAAAAGGAAGGCTATAGAATGAGCTGCAGTGAGCTGCAGTCTTCTAAATACCCTTATAAACCATTCATCTTATAGTCCGGCATATACAGTATTTAGAGTAGTGGCAAAAGTTAACAAAAGAAAATTGCAAACAAGAAAAGGTAGGCTATAGAATGAACTAGCTGACATGCAGTGATTGAAATAACAAAGATGAGGATCCTAGTCTAAATAATTCATGTAATAATGACAATAGTTCATTTGAAAACTTCAGACAACACAAACCATATATTACATTCTGTACCTATATATAAAAAAAATCGAATATTGGTAGAATTTCTTGTTGCTTTTAAACATTGTATCCTTTGCTTTTTACACAATGAAAATCTGTGTGCATATTCCAACAGATATCTCAACGGATTCTGTGATACGATTCTGTTCCCCAAATAATCCTTTCCTATTGTTACGATTTCTTGGGTTAGATTTTATCTTTTGCTTTTATTTTATCTTTAGTTCAACTTCAAGAATTGTGCACTGAAACATTTCCTCCCATTGACTAATAGGGAATCAGTTATTCATTTTGGGAAGAACGTCGATATTCTGATATGCTATGATTGTCTGCTTTTTGGGATTTTTTTCCCTACCCTTTATCCACATTTTTGTTCTTCTTGTATTGTGTATTCTATGAGATTAAACCTTCCTATTTGCCATGAAAACCAAATATACCAGCCTTATTCAATACGACTGTAATAACATCTTGCTCACCAAGTCCTGCCTTCAATGGAACTCATTAGCTTTCCTTTCATGAAAAAACATTGTTCCACTCAGTGAGACAAAACAAACCGATGTGTAGGTCTTCCTTCCAAAAATGGGTTGCATTAAGAACAGCCAATTTATGTTTCGCTTTCCATTCAACCTTTCTATAAGATTATCTGTGAAAAATTACAGAACAAAAAACCTTATATTCTCAACAGTCTCTAACTTGGAGAAGAGTCATTAACATTCCAACTTTTGTTCAGACAATTCGATCTCTTCTTCCCATCTTTGATATTAACATGGTTTCGGCCGATTCATTCTTTCATTATGGATATTAAGAAGAAGGCCGTAGAATGAATCGGCAGAAATGTTGTGCCAACATCAAAGATGGGAAGAACTATATTCTCAAGTTTTTGGATGTAATATTCACATTATTACATATACTATAGCATCATGGCTCAGCTTTGAAGATGAAGATTTGGTAGGGTATTCCATGTCTTGCAGACCCTCAATATAATACTAGCATAATACCCATAAAAAATGACAGAATTATTTACATATGGATAAATTGTACAAATATATCTCTTAATATAATTTTATTTATGGCAAACAAAAAATGCATACCTTGAATGAAATTTATTTTTCTGTAAAATTTCTAGGATTCTTCATATTTTTTGTTTTTTTAATAATTTTAAAACAATAAGGCAACCTAATTGGGTATAAAACTAAAGAGACATCATCAGTAGTAGTAGTAGTAGTAGTAGTGATATTTCCAGCATCAGTTGCCTGCCTAGCTTTACAAGCAGCAGTCCATTTTGTATCTGTGCGTTCACAGTACACCCTTCCTCTCTTACTGTTTGCTTTAGCGTGACTGAAAACAAACAAACAAATAGACAAGGCTTTTAATTTTATTTAAGATTTTTCAGACTAATATCTTCATCTCTGCTATTTTTAACACAACATTGAAGTTTATACATTCTTCAGACTCCTTTATTATCTGAAGTAACAAGTTAAAATATTTACATTGTTCAATATATTTTTTGGACTATTATCTTCATCTTTCTTATTTTTATCACAGCATTTCAGTCTATATATTCTTCTGCCTTTTTGCATTGTCTGAAATTATGAGCTGAAACATTCTTATTATTCCATATATTTTTTGTTGGTTTTAATACAATGTTTCAGTCTATGCATTATTCAGCCTTCCTGAATTATCTGAAGTTATGAGATAAAATAGTTCATTATTCAATATATTTGGGGATACTGTTTTCATGTGTGCTGTTATTAATGTAATGTCTTTACTGATGCATTCTTCAGCCTTCCTCAGGTACATGTTATGAAATGTAGTGTTTTCATTATTTCACATATATTCTTCTGATATATACATCATCATCATATTTTCTTTATAATACTACTAAAGATAATACATTTGGACCTATCTTTTTCAAAAGGAATCAGAGATATGGAATAGAATGTTTTAACTTTTAGATTCATACTTGAATATACTTGAAATAGGCTTTTTTGACAGCAGTTAATTGCGTCATTAAGCCAGCTTCAGTGTAATTGGGCTGGGTTTAAACTAATAAGAAAAATGGTAGTTAAATTTCATGAACTGCTTAAAAACGCTGTGGAACTCTTTAATGAACAGGATAAAAAAATGGAACTCTTTAAGGAAATGAATTAAAGAAAAAGAAAAAGAATTAACAAAAAGTGCAAGGGAAATAACTTTAACCAGAAATTACTCCCCTTGATTCAACAGTTAAATTCCCAGTTTGAATGTAAGTGTTAATTAGCAAGGGTAAATATGTTGTGTATAAACGAAAGAAACGGATAATTGACAACTGCATCCAGACATCCTCTCTATCATCCTAGATATCGGCACAGGGTGTCCTTTGTAAAGCAAGAAGCTGATGCTAAAGATATTTATATGCTGCTCTGCATCAATAAATAAAGTGAATCAGTCAGATAAATGCTGGCATTTTCATCAGCTCTTAAAGCGTCCAATTGCTTGGCACAATGAATAGAAACAAATTCAATATACATAGTCAACATTAAAATGTTGCGGCTCACAATACATTGTGCTTATATAGTACAAAGCACTCATCTCACACTTATTAGTTTCTGTACATATACAGGTTTACCCTGCTATCCAAAACAAATGTATTTTTCACTATATCTTCAGTAAAAAGTAAACAATATTTTTTTCCAAAATCCACTGAATTGATTAATTGAATTTTAGAAAAATATTGCTTACTTTTAAATTTAAATGAAATTAACTAATTGTCTTCAAATCTAATTTCTTTGAGGTCTATTCTATTTATGGAAGATTTTTGAAAGCAGAGTTTAATTTTTCTGATGACATGCTCATCAATCATGGCAGAGTCAAAGTATTCTGTTGATAAATGTTAACATGATTTAAAAACGGTCTAACCCCCAATTTGAGTACGCAAAAGTATTTTAAACATTTTTTTGCACAACTATCTTGAAGCTATTTTCTTGCAATTAAAACCAAAATTAAACCATCAAAGAAGATATTTAATTATTGCAATATGTTTTAAAAAGATCTTTAAAAAGTGCGTGGAGGTACCTACTGCCATTTTTGTATCGGTGTCTTCGCTCATAGGCATATTAAAGTGTTTTCTGAAAGACTGTGTGTGTGTGTGTACAAGCAGGCATTCACGTGAATCTTGTAGGAATTAAGAGATATCATAATTGCCTAATTTATTTTTGGATATTTCTGGCTATCAACCTACTCTCTAGTTAAAAAGAAAAAAAAGGTGTCTGCGAAATCTTGAGTAGCTAGCCACTTCTCCATCTATCTTTTTCTATAGCAGAGGTTACTTTAAGAAGTGTGTGCTGTTAACATAACCAAAAGGAAGAAGAAAAAAACATTTTTCGCAAAGTATTAATGATAAAAAGTGAAGCGGTTTTTTTCTCAACTTATCAATATCACATCTCGGTTTTTGGTGTTAAAAAAATTCTCTTAATTTTTTTATCTTTTCCTATTTGGTAATTTTTTCAAAAATATAATTTCTTTTTAATTTGAAAAAAACTGATATCGGTTTCTGATAAAATGTTCACACCATAATGATCTCGATTCTACAGTTAAACGCTAGGCGTTGATATTACAAACATCTTGACATGTTCGTTCTTTAATAGCGGTGCAGGTAGCTAGCAACAGCTGTGTGCAGCTTATTCAATCCATGTGCAGGTATCTGACTTTGTATGTCCCTCACAAACGCCACGTCTACTGCTGTCGGTACTTGAATGATATTCTCTTTTAACCCTTTCAAGACTAACCTATTAAGATGCTTTCATAGAAGCAAAAGAAAAAAGGCAGCATTGCAAGGCGGGAGCTTCCCCCTGGCTGCCAGACCTTCTCCTGCAATCATTGTGGAAAGGTCTGCATCTCCTGCATAGGCCTCGCCGGCTACTTGATAGACAGACGTGGAGACCCCCTATCAATCTTTGTTTAAAAAATCCATGACATAACATGACAATATACCTGATGTAACTAGCTATTTGTTGAGAAAATGTTATGAAATGTCAAATATTCATTTACTTTAACCATTGGTGGTGCCGGGTGGCCAAGCGAATAATGGCACATACTATGGGATCGGTGAGCCAATTCCAAACTCCGGCTGGGACAGTCTGTGTTCACTTCACACTAATGCCCTTAGGAAAGACATGAATCCATCTCAAAGAACTAATGCCCTTGGGAAAGAGATGAATCCACCTCGAAGTGATGCCACTTCGGGCGCTTATCGCCTCTAAGTCTATTTCATATATAGCAAATGTAAGTAGTAATGTGATATGTGAAGCCCAAGCAGGAAAAGCTGAAGACATAGCCAGCATATGGGCACCACTTACTTTGTAACCATGGTAGATTAGATTGAATGCTCATTTTCACCTTCCAAAATTTAGTCTCTACCAAAAAAGCTAACAGTCAGTGGCGATTCTATGGGGGCATAGAATTTTGGCTGGCCCTCCCACCCCACTTTCATACGCTTTAATGTAGAGGTGTAGCTGATATATGATTGATTATCTCAGATTTTCGAGAAATAAAAAACTATGCCGTAAAAATATAACTCCCTTTGTTTTTGTTTTGAGAATAACCTCCCTTGTCGTCTGACAGCTTGGGGTTGCGAAAGTGAATTAGCGCCCAACTATATGAAAATTGTTTGAGTAGTAGTTTATTCAATTTAGTAAAGTATTATACTTATATTTTAAAAATCATTCATATAAGTTGTGTATATCAATGTGGTGAAGTATGAAAATGAAGATTTCTATTCACATGCATTTCGAGTTTTGCCCCTCCACCCCAATCTTGGCCCCCACTTTCTAAGAACTAGAAATGCCACTGTCAACAGTATTTTGAATATTTTTTTACTTATTCAACAGTAATTTGATAAGTGTGAGAAATTTAGTGTTAGTTTGGTTTTTTATCGGATATTTATTCAAAAATATTTTGAAAAAATTAAATTCACCAAACTTATCTGCATTTTCATGTTTATGTGATCTCTTTTGATAAGAAGTGTTTATACTCTGTATAAAAAATGTTTTCTTTTTCTGTTCGTGGAGTTACTCTTAATGTAGAAAACAAGAAAATATATGCAGATCTCTTCTTTTTTTCATTCCCCGAGGCTTTAACAGTGAATATCTTTTCATTTTATTCTATTCTCTTTGTTTGCGGTGCCTTAAATTTTCTTTCCCTCTGCAAATGAAGTTGGAAGATATATATGTATTCACTCTTGTCTGTCTGTCTACACAATATCTCCAAAGGTTCTCGACGAATTTCAGTGACGTTTTGTGGAGAGAGGTAGGCCATGGGCTAATGGAGAATTGATTGAATTTTGGAGCGGATCCAGGAATTTTATTTTTACAGTTACCTCCCCTGCATCGTAGCTATATGTCTGTCCACAGAATATCTCCAAAAGTTCTCAATGAATTTTAGTGAAATTTTCTGGAAGGGTTTGTCTTGGTGTAAGGAAGAATTGGGGCGGATCAAGGAATTTCTTTTTGATTGAGAGATATTTTTCTTTCATACATTTATGTATTCACTCATGCTTCTTCACACAATATCTCCAAAAGTTCTCGATAAATTTCAGTAACATTTTGGTAGAAGGGTGGGCTAAGTAAGAAGTGATAAGATTTTGGAACGGATCCAGGAAGTTTTTAAAGTTACCTCCCCTGCGTCGTAAATATGACCCGATTTTCATTCACTTTTTAGTGACAATCTCTGTATGCTCTCTTCTGAAAAATATGTATATCTCTCGTTGCGTGTGAATGTTAATGAGAATCATTCAGTTGCACAAAGGGTTAAACGTTTGATATCGAGGATATGAAATCTTTCCCTCAAGTTTCAACAAAATCGTCTCAAGAAAATTGCATCTGCAATTCAGTTTTTAAGTGATTCTGGATGGCTGGCTATCTATGCCTGTGTCACACATACAGGCCACACCAATGGAGCTAGAGGGCTGAAAATCTAAACATTTACTCCATATTATGTCTAGAAAAAACGTTTTTTGTCTTTTGAAAATTCCCGCCCAAAATAAGTTTTAGTGAAGGATTCAATTTATAATGTAAGTTTATACTAAACTGTTCCCTTAGTTTGTGTCACGTTCGTTTTTTGGAAAATTGGGGCGTTTTAGAGATCCAACAAATGGTGAGAGAAGTAACCTATTCATTGATCACCCCTTTTTCCAATTTTTTTAACTGATCACCCCCAACACGGCATGCTGCCAAAATACGTTGGTCACGTGACGGTTTCTATTGAGTGACTAACCAGACCTGTTTTTTAAAAAAATATTTAATGATAAATAAGACAAAAAGGATGAGGAAGAAAAAAATATTTGGTACTAATTAAGTAATGCGGTCCCTCTTAGTATTGTTTTATTTTTGCATCCCATATGTCAACATTGCTGACATTCCCTAGGTAATTTGGGACCACAGTCATGAAGTATGAGATGTGAAAATAAATAAATAAATATTACTAGTTCTGTCAGAGGGACCGCACTACTCTACTACTACTAAGATCACTACTGAACTTGTACCAAGATCACAAATACATGAAGCAAGATATATGGTAAAAACATTGCTGACATCCTGTTGTACGCTGTTAGGGTTAGGGGTAGAGGTAACCATTCGGGACCACAGTCATTGGAGTATGAGACATGAAAACAAAGCAATACCGATAGCTCTGTAGGAGGGACCGCACTTCTTTATAGGGACTACACCACTTCACTTGTACCAATTATTTTACAGAAGAATGCATGTATTAACTTTCCAAGTCTCTTTCCCTTGTTTTTATTTGCCGGTGGGTATCCATAATCCCCTTGGGGCAAAGGACAATCAAAAACAAAATTTTTAAAACGAGATTTTGGAAATAAAAAAACCCAAATAACAAACCAAGTAATCATAAATTAACCTTAAAAAAACAAAAAATTATTGTATCCATTGTCTAATTAATTGGGTAGATTCAGTAAAAAGAATAAAAAATAAAAGAATTGGAGCCTCCCGCCTGCTCAAAATCCTGGAACCGCCCCTGATTTGTATTTATTTTTTGTTCTACTTCTCCAATGTTCCATCAATCAATCCACCAGTCTGCTCATCCTTTTCTGTCTTCTTCGTGTGTTCGATCTGCATAATCAATAAATCTTATTCTTCTTCTTATTAGTTATTCTCTCTACCCCTTCTTCCTTCTCTCCTCTTTTTTCGCACTCTCATCATCACAATAGCGGCTTTTTTTTAACACACCCTATTGTTATTTCCTTGCTCTTCTACATCTATAACAAGCGAAACAAAAAATAATATAATATAAGGCAACAAAACGCACGCAAAAAACTTCCTTTTTGTTGTTTTTATCTGACTTTTTAGATAGATTTGCGTTCGTTCGTTTGCCTTATAAAACCAACGAGTAGAAAAGTAAAAACGCGGAGAGAGAGAGAAAGGAAAGAAAAGTTCCCATTCCATAGGCCCCGTTCAGTTCGTTCGTTGGCTGAGTGTGAGCATCATAGAACATCTCCTTCTTCTTGTGTTCGTGTGTTGGTACCACATGAATTGTTGTGTAGCGGTTTCACTTGTAGCAGCTGGAAACAGAATGAATTCTACACAGCTTTCTCTCTACCCTTTTCCTCTTCATTGTCGTCCAAAAGACTCGTCAGCCGGTCTACGACACGGTTGCCAATTTAGCACCTTTTTGGTGCAATTAGCTTCAATAAGTCTGCCTCTAGCTCCTAATTTAGCTCCTCTCCAATTTATCTAAATTTGTAAAACATTTCTTATTTATGGAATAATTAATGAATATTAAGTAAGTAAATTATGTGTAAAACACCATGTAATTGTTAATTGACGACATTTCAGTCATATAAGTAAGTCTTTTATTTGAAAAAAAAATGAAATTCTGTTTTAATTCGCGGTTTTCTGGACAATAATGTGCTGGCCGAAATGTTAGGGTCCACGGCTCACCCGCCTTATATCACGAACTGCGCTATATCGAGGAACGCCTGTATTGTATTTTAGCGTATTTAGCTCTGGATATTGGAGTTGGCGACCATGTTCTACTGTCAGGGAGAATCGAACTCACTGCACTAGCGAATCTTTTGACTAGCCTAGCCTGTGCGTCACGCTACTCACGCAACAATTAAATAAATAAAAAATGAATTTAAAAATAATAACTAAACCAAACCAGACTCGCTAAAATTGCAGTGTCAAAAGTGTTAACGAGTTAAAGATTTTAGATTTCTTTTGGCAATTAATTAACTTTATAACGAACTTTATTTCTGTCTCTCACGATTATAATTTCCTATCAGATTTTCTTTTTGTCACCCAACATTTTGCAAATGTCCAGCAAAAAATAAATAAATCGTCATTAACGACGACGACGACGACGACGATCTAACTACCACAAATTCAAACAACTTAACAAGGCACGAAATCCAATAGAAGAACATTTCACAGACTTAGTAGTGGTTTATAACCCCGAACCCTTGATATCATGGGTAGTATTTATTAAACAAATATGTCAATACTTTCATTTCATTAACAGAGGTGTAGCTTGGGATTTGGAGGGCCCCCTCCAACATTTAGTGAGATCTGTCAGTAGAAATGCAGGTGACTTACTATATCTATAAAGATTTTGCCCCCCACCCTCCATTGGGGACCGGGGGGCGTTTTCAAATAGTCCCTCTACCCACCTCTACCACGCCTCTCTCCATCTAATGATTAGTAGTGATAGTAAATCTTGTCGGTAGTCAGAGAAAGTAATAATACGTATAAACGTATATATGCAAGGTTTCGGCTTTTCTTATCGTTTCCCACTGACGTTACCACTACTCTTCCGCTTAACTTTAATAATTTTCGGCACCAACAAACGATTCCTGATAATAGGAGAAAGACTGACCACCAGAAATTTGTTTTGGGAAGTTTCAACACTTTATCACTAGATTGTGCATTGAAAGCCAGGAAGGAAGAAATGAATGCTAGCTTTACTGACAGAATAAGGCTATTTAATTACTCATCAGCAGTGGTGGACTAGCCATTAGGCTGAGTTGGCTTAAGAAACTAGGGGCCCAGGAAGGGAAGAGGGTCGAGAACCCAAAAATGGTTTAATTGAGAGTACTCATGAATATCTTGAATGATATTTCAGTACTTTTACATACATATATATATATATATCATGCTTGTAGTACATTACATAGTTCAACGATATAAGTTATTTATCGTGACATCATAACTTTATTCTATTCAACGAAGGGTGTGGCCGGGGGTGCGGGGCGTGACTATTGCTCATCCTTGGGGCCCGTGCCGTGCACTATTCGTCACTGATAATCAATATGCTGCTTTCAAAATTACTTGGGAATACATCTGAAAAAGAAAGTGTTGCTATTGAAGTTAGGGATGTTTGTAAGCCTTGCTGATTACCATATGTCCCTTAACAAACACAGAGGTTTTTTGAATAGAAAAGTCTTCTTACTCAGGACCGTCTTCAGGGTCGTAGCTGGAGATTTGGGGCTCCTTGATGGGCCCCCGTCCAACGTTTAGTGAGACTTGTTATTGCATAATGTTAGTAGAAATGCAGTAGGTGATTCATAAAGCTTTTGGGGGACCGATTTAAAATCTCCCCTTCGGCCCTGGCTGTCTTAACACATGGGAACATTGGGCAGTTGTCCGGGGCGTGGGGTGGGGGGCGATTTTAGGGACCCCGAAATTCAATTTGAAAAATAAAAATTAAGGACATAGAGAACATTCTATAAACCTATATTTGTAAGACTCATATTTCTTCTTTGGTTCTATTAGTCAAACATGCGAACTCTTAGTTAGGGGCCTCACTTGCTTTGCCTGGGGCCTCAAGTATTCGTAAGACGACCCTGTTCTCATTGAGGTGTGAGTTCAAGTCTTGGTTTCAACAGTGTTTATGCTTTTTAAAAAGTACATTGTTAGAAACCGTCAACATATGTTTCTTCAGTTTTTAAGTTGGTCTGTCTGGCTGGCTTTGTATGTGGCATGCGTACAGGCTACACCAATAGAGCTAGAGGGCTGAAAACTTTAACATTTATTCCTTATTATGCCTAAAAAAAACGTTTTTTTAAAACCCCCAATAGATTTTTAGTGGGGGTTCAATTTGCAATGTAAATTTATGCTAAAGTGGAACCGTAGCTTGTGTCCGGTAGCATTCACACTTGTTTTATGAAAATTCAAACTTTTTTT
>VCCN01004568.1:6438919-6473933 GCA_006491835.1 Architeuthis dux | reverse complement strand
TATATATATATATATGCACTAGACACAGATAATATATATGCACATACATATTTTTGGCACTGTGTATATTCTGATCATAATGGTTATTATTGTAAGTTATCGAAGTGCATGTCCACAGCATTTATAAGGCAAATTGAAGGGAATACAAGAGGAAAGAGTAATGATTTAGTGTCCAGTTGTGAGGGGCGAGCAACAAAGGGATATTTATTTTGAGCACAACCCCATAAACTTGTTCCTCTTCATTTTCCCTCCTTCTCTGCCACAAGAAATATATGGCTATGAATACAAGGGACTCAATTGCACACATAAAGCCTGGGAACAATACTTGAGGAATTTATATCTTTTCTGTGTATAACCTTTCTCTATCAATCTCTAGAAAAATAATTCCTGTATTTTGTTGAGTATTAATATGATTAGTATTATTAATCGTGGTAGTAATTAAAAAGAATATATAAATGATATTTCAGTACATTCCATATTCTTGCTGTCAGTTATGAACTTAAATATACTGATGAGCCAAAACATTATAACAAGCGACATGTGGCAAGAATGACAGCTACTGCCTTGTAACAACTGTGCATGTACGGGTCAGAGGTATATATGCAGTTAAGCCAGCCTCGAGTGCTTCATTTTGATGTATTAAATGCTGCAGTTATGAACAAGAAGAAAGATTTGAGTGTCTTTGATATAGGCCAAATTGCTATGACCAAAAGGCTGGATCAGAACATTTCCGAAACGGCACAGCTTGTGGGGTGCTCACATTCAATTGTTGTAAGCATTTATGGGGTGTGTTAGACCAACAAGTTCGCTCTCTAGAACCTCCACCACATAACTTGCAGCAATTAAAAGGACCTGCTGGTAACATCCTGGAACCAAAGGAAACCTTTAGGGGTCTTGTAGAATCCATGCCTGATCGGGTAAGAGCTGTTTTGTAGGCACATGAAGGACCAACACCTTATTAGGCAGGTGGTCATAATGGTATGGCTTACCAGTATATAATTAGAAATAGTTCTAATCAGGTTGGGGTCTTGGGCAACATATTTAAATCTCTTCTTAACAATGAGCTCTATTTAAACAATTACCAGCAATAATCAAGTAAAACTGATGTTTGTAGTTCTGTGCTATTTCAATAGTTTAGACAACATACAATTAAGGGATCATGTGTTGAGTTCCTTCTGCCTTTTGGCAGAATCATCTCTGTATATTGCATGACGTTTCAAGTCATCTTTTCCCATTCAACTGAAATCAGCAGCCTCACCAACATAGTACATTTAAAACCAATGCTTTTGGAGATGTAATTTATTAATTTTTATTTATTTGAACAAAAACTCAGTTGATGTCAATGAAATCTTGTTTCACCTTTGCTGTGTTCCCCCCCCGCCATGTTCAACTAACTCTTTTTCCACACCTTAATTTTGTAATTAATTCAATAATGAATCAGTTAATTGGGTAATTTCTATTTAAATTGATTTTGGAATCGTTTTAAACTTTTAACTTATTTTACCATTTTCAGAATGTTTTTGTTGGTATAAAACTCAATCCTTGATTAATAGAAACTCAAGAAATTGAAAACATCATGAATTCAATATTATATAGAGTAAGCTATTTATTATAATCACGGATAATGCCATCAAAACGTTATTGTTATCAAAAGCATCAGTCCCAAACACTTTATTTAAAATTATATTAACATATTCGTACTAATTATATCAATTTTTTTATAATTTAAAGTTGTTTATAACAATGAATTTAATAACATAACAATGAACATAAATTGTTCCAATTTTGGTATCCTTTGCTTAATGTTATCAGCCGGTTATTGTTATCTAAAAGACCCTGTCTCAAAGTGATCACAATAAGTGGCTTCCTCTGTGTATCTATCTAGTAATCAATCATATTCTGCACCTACACCCTATGACTGTTTGTATCTAGTGTCTGTATACATATGTATTTATGGTGTACAATAGGATAAAGGTTATCCGACATAATGATGCTAGGAAAAGATAAGTGGAGACTCGGTATAATAAATAATTTCTTGCAAATCATTCTGAGTCTCTACAGTGTCTTTTCCTAGCATCATATGTATTTATCTATCTATATCCATCCATATTTATTCACCTAGCTATATATGTTCATTTCTATGTTTTTTTTTATATCAACCTAGGTTCTAATTTCTGTCTATCTTTCTTCAGTCTCTCCATCTGTTAATCTATTGTTTTCATTCTCTAGAACACCCACAAAATATGTAGGAAGCATATGCAAGTGTTTCCTTAGAGTCTACACATTGTAATCTTTTAAGAATTTCTGTTATCAGACATAACATTTTCAATTTATCATTGTCGAAGGTGAAAGACTGTTTCGTGCTGATTATTAAGGGCATAAAAAAGTACCTTTTACAAGTAGCACTTAACAAACTTGCAAGAGAGATGAACAAAAAAATAATGGAATGTCTCCAGTATGATAAAAGCTATTTTCGTGTTCCTTTAAGACATTTCAAATGGAATCATTCCAGAAAACCACTGAAACTGAAACACATTTATATTGACTGGATTTGTGACTCTTTTTTTTATATAAATAGAGCACTTTTTGAGCATCTATTGTATGTTCAAGTGTCAACTGTTCTCAAAGACATCAAACGTTGGAATAATCTATTTTGTATCTATATGTGTTTTCATATACGTATTTATACACATATATATATCTATCAATATAATGGATATGAACATAAACTTATGGATTATATTTTCTAAACAGTATCAGTGCCATGGAATTTTATCAGATGCATACATACATGCACACACTCACACAAACATAGATATAGATATGGAACCAGCCTTAACCCATTGCCTGCGAATAATGGAAATTTCTGTCATTACATTTCTATGGCTAACTCAATAAAATTTCTGTTTTATTGTGATTGATGGCAACTCTGTTCTGTGAGTCAGGGCTTTTACCTTGGATAATTTGCAATGGACAAGGGCTTTTATCTTGCAATGGATAACTATTATTATTCTTCTCCTGCTGCAGTTAATGGGTGGGAGAGCAATCAACAGGAATGGAGATACAACTGAAAAGTCATTTCAAGTTGCAAATGGAATCTATTTAGGTTTGAATGTATCTTATTTCATACAGCATTTACATAGGGACTATGCAATATTTCAGTGCATACCAGTTGCACATGCACTGCACTGATGCAGTTTTATGTATGGATTAACCGATTGTGTAGATGGTAACTCAGTTTTATCTGTGAATCAGGGCTTTTATCTTGCAATGGATAACTATTCCACTTGCTACCTTCCACAGCTAATGGGTTAAACTAAGTTGGAATGTACCACTGGGAGGATTGCCTGGCATTTGTAATTTGTTCAGCGGAAGAAACCGACTGATTCATCCTGATTACAAGCGGAACACATTTCAAAATTTAATTACAATAATATTCTTATGTTTATTGACTTATTTTGTTTTTGTTACCATCTCAATTAGGAAGTTCTTTGAATATCTCCAGGTGTGAAGAACCAGGAATTCAGCTCTAATATGATTTAACATGTATAGAAACTAGGTTTATTCACAGCCAAGACATTTCAGGAAATTGTGAACAGAATATAAAGTAGATAATGCAGGAAAGAATAGAAATAATGTTATCAGTTTGAATGAAATATTAAATTGCTGTATTTCATAAACAACAATACAAATGCAAACCTAAGTAAAACCAAAGCGTTTTTAACAGATAATCTTTTTTGTTTTCTCTTCTTGACGCTGTTTTACTTAAAGAGAAGACAATTTTCAAAATAAAGAATCATTTTGGAGGAAAAGCATTACGCTTGAATCATTCGAAAAATTTTAATCTATTCTTTAGGAAATTGCATTTTTAGTTTGGAAAGTATATTTTTCCTTTCAAATCAACACAATCAGATTAGAAGAATACAAACCAAAAGCAGAGTCATTGTGCAAGAAAACGCTTTTGGAAAATAGCTATTATTTCTTATGTTCTAAACTGTCAACCAAAACTGTCATCATATGTGTAATATGTACAGTCCCCACCAACTGAATTTAAATATTTACTCCTGATTATATAAACGTTTTTTGTTTTGTTTTTAAATCCCCCACCCCCAAATAAGTTTTTAGTGGTGGGTTCAATTTATAATGTAAGTTTATGCTAAATGGGTCCCTTAGTTTGTGTCCATCCATGTTCACGCTTGTTTTTTGAAAATTCAGACTTTTTAGTGATCCAATAAAAGTCGAGAGAAGTAACTTATTCGTTGATCACCCCCAACACAGTATCTGCCAAAAGACGTTGGTCACGTGACATTTTCTATCGAGTGACTAATCAGACCTGTTTTATGATTAATATTTATTTTGTAAAAAGTTATAAAACTAGTTTTCTCTTTTTAAAAAAAATATGCCAATTTCAACAATGTAAAATCAGTTTAAATGAAGTCGTTGGATTTTACAGCAAAATTTTTGGCATTTTAAGAAGTAGTCGTTAAAGGGTTTATCTTAAATACCAGAAAAGTTCAGTGAAACTCATGAAAGGAAGGAGGAAATGTTGAGCTGCAAGGAAGCATTGATTTTTCTGTTTGGGGTCTGATAGAGGGCCTGAAAGTCATCAGTTGAAGACGTGTGAGTTTTTGTCTGCTTGACCTGCCCTCACCTCTGGCCCCGTGCCAATGACCTTTACTTTGCACACTTTTCATGTCTTTGATTATTCAGCAGAAGTGATATTAAGCTTCTTCTTCATGTTCTCGAAGGAAGCGTTGGTCAAAGATTAACAGAGAAGAGTGAAGGATGGCAGCTTTTGAACTTTAGAAAAGTTGGTTCTAAACTTTGGAAAATCAGACAAAAAGATTCATGTTTATTTTTCTACCAGTTTCATATTTTGTGGGATTGTGACTTCAAAGAGGACGTGAGAGTGGCTTAACAGTTATCAGTTTGGAAAATGGAATCAGTGAGCTTAGTTATAGATTCAGTCAGGATTACTCAAGTTCACTTTGTACTAATGCCCTTAGCAAAGGTATGAATCCACTTTTAGCCCCAGAACGAGGCTCTATTATGACAAAGATGAGACTTACACTCAAGCGAGACAAGATGGTATGTGAGGTTGGGAGATAAAAGAGACTGGAGTGTAGGTGCACTAGGCAGTTTGAGCCCTTCAGCCATATAAAGGCAGTCCAACTAAGAGAACGTTACTTTGACAGAAAAAACCCCCAGGAATCCTAAGTTCGAGTGAGAGACGAGGTAACGCCACTCTGTAATAAAACGGCTTGCAATTGAAACTGCAGATGCGGCCCTATACTCCAAGAGAGCCTACAGGAACCAATGATGATGATCATGAACTTCAAGACAACATTATTATTAATCACTGCTACCCACAACAGACCGGTTTAAACACTGTTGCTGGGCTTAGGTTGTTCATGTGTTTATGATAAATTGGTCACTAGTTTTTGTCCGCTTGCCTTTTGAAAATTCAGCCCTATTTTAGTGAATCCAGCCCAACAAAGGGTGAGAGAAGTAACTTATTCATTGATCACCCCTTTTTCCAACTTTTTAATTGATCACCCCCTGACACAGCATATATGGGTGGTGGTGATTCATAATTTCTCTTGGAATGCTATTTAAATTTTATGACTACTTTTTACCTTCATCTTAATTTTTTATTGCTTTTTATCACCACTTTTACTCGAGGCTGTTTCTAACGAAAAATAAATAAAAAATGGATTCAAAATGTTTTTTTTTACCAAAGTTTAAATTCTTCTGGTTACAAAACATTTCAAATTTAATTTCTTGTACTTAAGCAGATTCTGTTTCAAAATTATACTAATGGTAAATTTGCAAGATAAAGGCACTAAAATATATTCCAGTCTTCAAAATCCATATTTATGCAGCACAAAATGAAATAAAATCCTTTGTTCATTTGTGTTTTCTCGAGAAATTAGAAAAGCTTATTATTCTCTTGGTTACAAATTGCATTAATTTATTTGTCTACTTGAGTAATTTTTTCTCTCATCCTTTTCATATGCAGACACTAATGGCTGTAATGGTCTGAAACTTTTGGTCCTATTATGGCTATGATACATAATTTATACTCAATCAGTTTTTGAATGGATGAATATAAAGAATATAAGAAAATAGTTTGTCTGGAGTTTTTTCTTTTAAATTGCAGTTTTCAGACAAGATAAAAACATAATAATTCAATCTCAAGAGCATAAAAGGATTTGAAATTCTTTAGAGCGACTAAAAGCTTATTTTAAAAAAACTGATAGACTAATTTCATATAACTGTTTTATCCAGTAGAGCAATTTAAAAATGACGTCCATTTAAAAAATCTTTTCCTATAATCAAAAGTTGTTAATACTTTTTTTTGTGCAATGAATTGCTATAGAACTAGTTCATTCCCATGAGAAATTTCATGGATATATTTGAATTTCTAGGAGATGACTTTAAAAAAAACAAAAAACTACTGAACTTGTTCAAGTGGAAGAGTCCATTGGTATGGACAGAGAAACAAACAGAAAAAAAAACACACTGTTCATTATATAGATAGATGCGATAAAATTTGTTTCTATCTATGATTTAGATAATTTTAAAAATTATGGAAAAAACACGAGATTACAATGACATTTTTTGAATCTGTCAGATGAGATTTTCAAAAGAGTTTGATCTGTGAATTGTGCTAAATTGTAGATGTTGTTTGCATTTATGTACATTTAAATGTTTTTTAGGAATTTTGTATTTGTTTAGAAGTTGATGTATATAATTTGGAGATACCCAAAGAGGCATAATAAAATAATAATATCTAGGTAGAGGTTTTATCATGTATTGTCAGATATTGAAATAGATAGCTGATGAGAGAGATCAATCCCCAAAACATAAATCAGTTATTTTACAGGTAGCCTCAGTAGCTACTTTATTGGCAAATGTACCAAATGATATAAATACAGATTAAATAAGTATATCTGAGATTAAGAATTGGAAAGAAGAAACACTTATATAACAAGTAATAAAACAAAAGACTGCTCTCAACTTGGCAAATGATTTGATCCTCCTCATAATCTGTTGGTTAGTTTCCAGCATGAAGGCTGATCCAGGATCAAGTTTGGCTGTGATAAAAACTCTCCCAATAATCATTTGATTAAAACAATGCTTTTTTTCCTATTATTTTTTACTGATCTGCAGGTTTAGTTTTAGATGTTATCCTTTAGACAGATAAACTTTTGAATATTTACCAATTTCAATTCCTTGCTATTGTTTATTCTTTCTTTGTTTTTTTATCACAATGGGAAGATTTGTATTCATAATCCGCAGTGCTAAATACATAGAATTAGTTCAAGATTTCAAGGATTATTATTATCTATTGAAAATATTTATCATACAGTGATTCAAAAGGAAGGAATCTGAAATAGACAGATTATGAGTTCATGTCTTGAACAAACAGTTTGTTCGATATTTAGTGATATTTCATTTATAATTCCTCTGTGAGTGAATGAAATTCAGTGTACCATATATGCTGGCACATAAGTCAACCCAAAAACTAAAGTGTTAATTCAAGTTTAGTCTAATATTCGCTGGATGAGTCGACTCTCCAACATTGTGTCCACCAGAGTGTCAAGTTCATAGGGTCTAAACAGACGAATATGATCCATTGGGGAAAATACTTGATGCTTAAAAAGTCGACTCTCTAACATAAGGCAGGATTGTGTCCATCAGAGTGTCAAGTTCATAGGGTCTAAAAAGACTGATATGATCTATATGGGAAAATACTTGATGCTCAAAAAGCCAACTCTCCAACATAAGGCAGCATTGTGTCCACCAGAGTGTCAAGTATTAGGGTCTGAACAGACTAATATGATCCATATGGGGAAATGCTTTATGTTTAAAGAGTCAACTTAAATGCTGGCATATACAGTAATTAAAATGGTATCATTTGAACTTTGCTAACACAATTTATATTATCATTGAAGTAATAATTTGATTTTATATAAAGTTATATATAGAGTTCAAATTTCATAAAGGAATTTTGAAGGATAAATAAAATATATCTGGATATATTTTATTCATTTATTTAAATGTAAAATATGCCCCTGCTTCAGACAAAGCTTCACATGATTCTATGTAGAAATATACAGATATGAAAACAGCCTTTCTTCATTTTTCGTCCAAATTAGTTTATCATTGTTGATTCTCATTTATTGAAGTCAGTATTTTAATCCTGCTTTGATGTTTAATTCTATTGCCAAACAAATTATAGCAATTTAATTTGTCAGGAATGAATAAGCAAAGATGAATGAGATTCTTTTGAAGGAAAGCAAATGAATGATATTAATTGTGAAATTGAGAACAAAGAAAATATCTCTATTGTTTTATAGACTATGGTATTTAAAGCTATTTGATCCTGGAATAAGTCATTTTTGTTGTTGTTATTGTTGCTGGAAATAACTACATGATACCTTGCTTGTTTGGGATTTTTATTTTCTCTCTAACAATTAAATTGGAAGAGGTATATGTATTCACTCATGTCTGTATGTCTACACAATATTTCCAAAAGTTCTCCCTACCAAACACAATTTACATCTTTAACAATAGTTTCTTTCTATAGTTTTGAGCAGGGTCATTAACCTTCAAATAGTTTATTGGATGATTGAACTCCTTGTTGTTTGTGTTGTTAACACGTTTTGGCCGATCCATTCTTTGGCCTTCTTCAGGTGTAATATCTGAATGTGATGGTGGTACTCCAATGGAGGCAACGCTTAAAATGTATGATTCGGGTGTTTTTTTATCCTTGCCTTGTCAGGTTTGGATTTCGTTCCTTGTCCCTGCTGACTAGCGGAAGCCACATCGGGTTGAACTCCACACTTGTCGGGCTAATACATTCAGTCGACATGTTGATATTTCTATATTTCTTTGATTTTTCTAAGCGTTGCCTATTGGAGAAAAAATTCTGTTTACTACCACCACATTCAGATATTACACCTGAAGAAGGCCAAAGAATTGACCGGCCGAAACGTTGTGTTAATAACACAAACAACAAGGAGTATAATCGTATGAAAAACTATTTGAATAGATTTTTTGTTTTTATAATTGTGTGCAACTCTTTTATTATTGTAGTTAGTGTTATGGCCTTTGATGTTTTTCAATATCAAACTTGTAACAATTACGGACAAAGTTCAGTTTAGCCATTCAACTAAAAGGAATCTAATATTGTTGATGCCGCATTCATCTTTGTCAAGTCTTATTTGAGGATGTTTATTGAAGACTGGCTTTGATTCAAGTCTTCCATATCTACAAATAGCTGCCTAGACACACCCTCCTATTTTCCCAGTCAACTCAATTTAGATATCATATCAATGAAAATGACTCATCAATTGTGGCATCACAATCTTCTGTGTCTTCCATTTCATTTTTTTTTCTCTCCCCTTTTGTTGTCCATAAGAATGCAGGAATATTTGGAGTCTCTTTTTGAATAATAACTGTTCATATCTCTTGATCATCATTCACAAAAGCTTCTTTATTTTTTTTATTCGATTTGTTTTTTTTATTCAATTTGTAAGTGTCTAAGAACTATGAAAAGCTGAATACAGAAAAAAAAAAGTTGGCAAGAAAGTAAAGGCCAAACAAAGAAAATCCAGAAAGAATGAAAAAGCAAAAATAAAACCATAACATTGTATAAATTGGATCAAAAAGCAATGTTGGGAGTGTTACAGACAAATGATTCTGGTGTTGTAATCTCTGTTCAGTTCCATATTATTTTTTCTTGTTAACTCTTAAATTCATATAATAAAAAAATAAAAAATAAAAAATAAATCAAAGGGAATAACTTCTGATCAGGGTTACTTCTCTTGCACTTTTAGGTAATTTTTAATTTTTTTCTTATTCACTTCACAAAAGAATTCCATTTCTTTTTTAAATTTTTTTATTTCTATTCATTGAAGAGTTCCATTCTGTTTAGGAGCGGTTCATGAATTTAGTGTAAAGTTGTGTACATGGTTTATGATATACAAAGGAAGGAATGTCCTCAATCAATGGAAGAAATGTTAACTTGAAAGTGGCTATTTAATGTTCACAATCAATCCGAGAAATGTTAATTTGAAAGTGGCTATTTTATTTTTTCTTATCCTGTCTTGTTAAGAGCGTAATGAGCTCATTGAAGCATTGCGTTAGTAGAAATAATATTCAAAGGAACGAATACTTCAATCATTGAATGAAATGTTAACTTGAAAGTGGATATTTTATTTCTTCTTTTCTTATCAACTTTGTTTTTATCTATTAATCTATATAATCCACTTTGTTTGTATCTACCGATCTGTCTACTCTATTCTGTATTTCTCGAACCAATTCTTTTCATGTGTATTTGTCTATTAATATATCTCTGTTCAGTACTTTATGTCTACCAACTTGTTTCTCTCTCTATTGTCTACTAACTGGGATGGTCCAATGTGTTCGTATTTTTGCTAATTAATTAATTCCTAATGAATCGATGATTGCAAAAGTCTTTTTTTTATTCTCTCAGCTATTATAATATTGTTTTATAATGCTACGTTTTTAGTTGAACCACTTCATCCAGTGCCTAAAATGGTTTTCTAAATAGGTTGCATATGTGTGCAAAATTCAGTATGGTGTTTGCTTTCACCCGATAATAATCTATTTCTATATAATATTAAAAGTCTAATTCGCTCAACCAAAGTTGGCATGCTACTCAATGGACCCAGGGGAAGGTTTTAAAGTAAAATATATACAACACCACATGGCAAATTAGTATTGATAATGGTAAAGGTTGACCAACTTAATCGGAGCTCCAGGCTTAGAACTCCACAAGGAAATTGCCATAGCCTCCTGGAATTTTCATGCTCCATAATAAGGCTGCAGGTTGTTCACAGAATATACTGAGATGTTTGATTATGCATATAGATAGAGTCTTTAAGGTTGGTCTATAAACTAATCCAAGGCCCTGAGTCAATGATAGTTCAATTCAGATTAGAGGCTTTGGTACATATAAATGATTGGTCTATTTGCTCTTATTTCATCCATTCATTCATTGAATGATCTGAATCAAGACTCAGGGTCTTCCCAGAGTTTATAAACTGATCTTCAATTTCCTTTTATCTGTTCATAATAAATACAAGGTTTTGGTGACCAAATGTCGGGGCCAGAAACCAATTTTTCTTTTTGTCTTTAATTGTTAGCAGGATATAGTTAAAGAATAATATTTGATATCAAAAGCTGCTTCCAGCTTAACCTTTAAATTCATATTAAAAAAACTGAATGTCAATTTTAAGTGAAATACATTCTGATTAAAATGGTCTCCCTAAGACCAACATATAATATTTTTACTTTTTTTCTGTTAATTTACAGAAGAGTTCTATTATTTTTCATTTCATTCATTGAAGAGTTACACTGTCAATTATAAGCATTTACAAGTGGTATATGAATTTAAGAGTTAACAATTATTTTCAACTAAACTGTTAGTATTCAAATGGTTCTTCAGACGATTGAACTCCTTCTTGTTATTTGTGTTGTAAACACAACATTTCGGCCAATCCATTCTTTAGCTTTTTTCAGGTGTAAAATCCCAGTGTGATGGGTTAAACAGAAATTATGTTTAAGAGGAGTAGCCCTTATAGCGCATGGCCTGGGTGTTTCTGTGTCTTTGTCTTGTCAGATTTAGATTTATTGAGAAGTGGAAGCCACATCGGGTTGAAATCTGCACTTGTCTAGCTAATGCATTTAGTCGACATTTTGATGTGAGCTGCCTCTTTGATTTTTCTCTGCTTCCAACAACGTTCTCTGTCAATAATCTGGACTTCCTCCCAAAGAGGAAGATGCTCACCATTCTCTCTCCAGATGTGGTCGGCCATAGCAGATTTATCTATCTCACCCCTGATTATGGCCTTCTTGTGTTCATCAAGTCTGACCTTGAGGGGGCGGCCCATTTGAAACCTCAAACCGATAGAAAATATCTAAACTGTTAGTGTTCTCCTTTATTGATAGAAATGTTTTTTGATCTCTGATTTATCTGTTGCAAAAGTTATTAAAAATGCAATTTTCTATTCAACATTTGATGTTGATTTGTCAATGCTGGAAGAGCTATATTTACTAACTCAACTTTATTTGTTTGTCCACACAATATCTCCAAAAGTTCTCAATGAATTTCATTGAGATTCTGTGGAAGGGAAGGCCATGGGCTAAGGAAGAATTGATCAAATTTTGGGGTGGATCTAGGAACTTTTCTTGATAGAGAAATCTTTTCATATATTAAGATAATAATCTGAAATATGGGAAATCAAAAATTACAATTACCTCCCCTGCATATTAGCTGTATATGTACATTAAGCTTTTAGTTGGCAGAGATATGTGTTCTCAGTGCTTTCTAGTTCTGTTTGAAATAGTCATCCTCTCAATTCTGACATATTGCTTTTAATCCAGGACTCAGGCCAAATTCAATAACTATTCAAACAAAGATCAGTTGTAAGATAGATGTAACCAAAGCGTGTTTATTCATTTCTTTTTGTTTACAGAGAAATATAAAAAGAAGAACAAAGCCTACTTAAAACAGCATCCAACAGAATATGCATAAACATACCTTCTGTCATTATTCAAGAAGTCTGTTTGGATTATTGATCTCAGTCATTTTGTTGTAATCTTTGTTACAACATTTCAGTCGATTCCATTCTGTAACCTGTACAATATGTGTAGAAAGAAGAATATCTCATCTTTTTTGTGGGTAGAGCAAACCAGAAAATGATGTCTAACAGAAAAAAAAAGTTGTTGTAAATGTACTTTTTCCATATGGATTGTAGATGTGAATATGTCTGGAGAATGGATTGGTTGAGTTACCAAAATGAAATGTGGTAACAACAATAGCAACCAGAAGAAAGAGATCAATAGTCCAAACAATTCTTGAAATGTATAAAAATGCCATATATGCCAGTCTATAACACAAATGGTTTACTAGGGTATTTGGAGGACTGCTGCTCACTGAAACTCCCAAGTCCCATAACTGTCCATATGGAACATCGGCAGATAGCCCCCTAATCATAATACCAGTGGATTAGATGCAGTGTAATATTTTCATATTGAATTTTAATTAAATGCCTGTCTTATATACTGACATCTACAGTAGTCATGTATTTGCAATAATTTTTAATATATATAAAAAATTCTTCCATAGATTTAAGTATAATTGTTAAAACTATAAAAAGATCAAAAGTTGGTATGTATAAATAATCAAAACTATTTTCAATTGTATGATTCATGGATACATTTCTGTGAAGACCTAAGGGAAGAGAGTTGTATATTCTTAAGAAGAGATTTATGAAAATTATTATTTTTTTTAAACAAAGCAAAATGAGTGAATCTGGAAAGGAAATCTACTGCGAATTAGCCATAAAATTTTGGATGATGTGTTTCTTTCTATGTCCAGTATATCACACAATAAGAAAGAAAATCATTGATAGAAGGAGATGTTGAAAATGGCCTAAACAGCTGTAACATGTGCATCAGAAGACATACACAAGACGGAACTACATTCATAAGGACATAAATTTTAAAATTTTAAGTTTTTTAAAAAAAACTTTAAGTTTTAGAATTTAACATTTATAATGTCCAGAACACTGAAATTGAAAATAATTTTCATAGTTTATCATTGATAGAATATATTAATGTTTATCACCCCATGTTTCTTGAATTGGATATACAGTTCACTCAAACTGGGTGGAACTCAAATTATAATAATTATAAATAAAAGAAAAGATGACCCACAAAGTTTTTATGGGGCATATTCTTGATTGCCTATAAACAAGGAATTGGCAAAAATCCTGGCTTTTAAAAATTTGGCATACGTGGCCATATTGGTATGATCTGAGATGGCACACAGCCCAAAGTGACATCCTAACACTGACTCAACTATTGGTTGAACACATCCCAGATAAGAGAGATTTAGTGCTTTCTACAGGACATTTTATAAAAATGATTCAAAAGAAAATAGAAATGTTAATCAAAATTCTGTTTTGTTAATTTTCTTTTATTTTAAATTACACTATGAATGTTTCAATTTTAAAAATCAGAATATGAAAGTGTTTGATCAAAGCGAGAAGTCTTTGAGTCTGGCTTTGGGCAAAGTAGTCAGGTCTAGAGATATTCATTTTCATTAAAGATTTCTTAGAATCATTTTGATTAGAACTGATTAAATATAAACATGCACATAAATAACTACACACACATGCATATATATTGAAGCTTAAATATAAAGATATAAATATCCACACACTCATATATAGAAAAATACAAATAACTATCTGCATACACTCATGTGTTGACTTTTGTTTTTTAAAAGAAAGGAAACAATTTTATTATATGTTACTCTCTTTTAACTATATTGATATCTTCGTTTTTCTTTCTTTATTTGGATTTTTCCCCTGCTTGTCTTCAATAGAATTTTGTGGCCCTACAAATCTCATAAATGGATTCTATCTGAAAGAATCCTGACAGTTTGTAAATAGTGTTTGGGTGAGAGATTACATTGACAATATGTCTGTCTGTCTTCTAATACAAAGATAATATCTCTCATCTCCGTTTCAACTCCATCAGCTTTAAATGCCAAGGCAGGAGGTAGAGAAGGGCTTTGGCTTCCACATTACTTTGTTGTTTCTCTCTCTTTTTGGCCAATCACTCTCCTTGTTTCTGATTCTGTCAGTGTCTTTCATCCACAGACAAAGCTGTTTCATGAAACCGAAAAACAATGTAAAGATGGATTTACCTGATACTCCAGTTATGGAGATATGCAAATCAAGTCAGTGTAAATGGAAATATAGTTCCTGTTCAGATAAAACATTTATGGTCTTCTCCTTTCTCTGATTTGAAAACAAGTTGGCCAATTCTTTTAGAGGTTTTCAGTCTGCTACGAAATCTCTTTCTTGATAAGAAATAGCAACTTAAAATGGCATTTTACCCTTGGAAGCCATTCAAGTAGAGATTATCTTCTTGTTTATAATATTTAAGTATTAAGTTCATTAACTTAGATTCATAGACCACTTGTAACAGTGGAACTCTTCAATGAATAAGATTTTTAAAAAGGAACTCTTTTGTGAATTGAATTAAAGGAAAATAAAACAACTACAAAAAGTGCAAGGGAAGTAACTTCAATCATAAGTTACTCCCCTTGAATTACTTTTTGAATTTCCTAGAATGAATTTAAGAGTCAATATTAGTTTTGAGCTTGATCATTATTCAATAGAAGTGAGTATCAAATACAGGGTGTCTTCAAATATAGTAATTCCTAAAATTAAGCTTCATTTCTTTATTTTTTTTGTCCATGTCTACTTATACAGGTCAATGTTAATGAGGTTTTATCTATTATTTCATGACAAAGTGTTCACTTGAGACTTAATGGACAGCATTATTTGCCAAGTGTAAATGAAAAAGAATGGCACATCTCTATAATAACCTTTTGAAAATTGGTGAAGGATGGAAGAGAAAGTTAGGGAAAGAGCAACTTGATTAGAAAATGGTCAATTACTATGTGTGAAGGGGAAAATTGGTTTGCAATAGTCAATGCATGGTGTCCCAGTTTGAATATTGATCAATGCATTCACCAGAATGATGCATTGACTAATTCAAGAACAATTGGCTTAACCTCTGCAGAATTGGATTTGCAGCCACGTCAGAGAATCCAATAAAGCCACCTTTCACTATGGACATACATATCTCCAGAGAACTTCCTAGCCATAAATAAAAAATGAAATACAGATTTACCAGTAGTGTGATCATCTGCTAAAGATTTTGGATCTCTCATACTTTATATAGAATAAATCCTGAAAGGAGGTGTATAGAGATTAAGTCTTCATTATTCAACACTTGTATTTTCATTACATTCTTGTAAAATATGCGACACCTCACTGGTAATGCTGTTATCCAGTCTACATTATTCTTTCTTTCTAATTTTCAGCCGAGCTTAATTCTTATGGGATCTTATTTCTCCATGTGAAAATTATATATATATACTTCTGCTCCTATTTAACCCAATTATTATGGATTTCTAGTCTTAGCTAATCGATACATTTGTGCATTGGAGGTGCGAATGGCGTATCAATTAACAGCACGGATGAGGCTGTTTACGTTCACTTCACACTAATGCCCTTGGGGAAGGTAGGAATTCATCTCTTCTCCCCGCAGCTATGGACAGAATAGCAGGGCAGACTGGACTCTCTAACCTTAGGAGGCAACTAGTCTGGGAGTAGAACAACTCTGAATTCAAAACTATGAGTGGGAGTCCCTAAGGCAGTCTGACTGTCTTCTGCAATGACACTGATACCAAGCTGTATCGGTCCTACTCTTTCCCTGGACAACATCGGTGCATGGAGAGAGAAGACTTGGTGCATGGGCAACGACCTCTCATCTATAATACCTGTAGCCCAGGAGAGACTGAAAGCAAGACTTTCTGAGTGTGGATCTATGGTCTCACAACACTGACGGATGCTGACACCACATTTATGCAATTATCAGATTCAATAGAATCCACATCATCTTCTTTATTTTACATATTTATATGTGCAAATAATTAACATCATACAAATCAGTTATACTAAAGGTTCCCCATAGTGAATGTACTTGTAAAATCATTACTACCTAGTGTGAATATCTTCTAAAAATGAATGTTTTAATTCCTCTCACTATTTTGGTTTGATTTTGTGAAGAAGTCTCCTTTTCATAGCTAGCCTGTCTGTTCATTTGTCCACATATAAAAACAGCAATTTCTAAAAATGTTTCCTCGTTGTGAATGCTTCCATTTCTTGCTATCCAATATTCAAAAAGGTCTCTTCTGTGATGAACTTGGCACATTTCAAATCGGTTTTTATTATTATTTCTTATCTCTTCTTTTGTTGGTTAAAATTCTTGTCTGGTATCTCAAGAGGTAAGCCACTGGACTCGTCTCACTCTTTCAGGTTTTTTTAAATTGTCGATACATTTTTATGAATACTTTGGCATCTATATTTCATTTATTAAAAAAGTTGACTAATTAGCATTATTTTTCAGATATGACAATGCCAAAATCCATAATTCTAATATCAATAACCCTGAAGAGGTGTTAGAATATTCAGATATTACCAGTTTGTTCATTTACATAAGTTATACAATATTCAATAGTTTAAAAGGATATAGCAGTTATCGAGAAACTGAGACTAGCACCAATTAACATCATGTTGAAAGAAAAACTATGAAAATATTTGTAAAATATGCAATTATAAAACAGTGAACCAAGCTTTCTGGTATCTTCCTTTATAAGACATGGAATAAGAAGTTGGAAAAAGGGTTGATCAATGAATAAGTTACTTCTCTCACTTTTTGTTGGGTTGTAATCACTAAAGAAAGGTCTGAATTTTCAAAAAAAAAACAAGTGGGCACAAACTAGTAATCAATTTAGCATAAACTTACATTGCATATTGAACCCCCCCCCCTCTAAAAACCTATTTGGGGGGGGGATTTTTAAAAAAAGGAGAAAATTTGTTTCCCTACTCATGTGTGTGCAAAGTTTCAAGTTTCTACTGTGAATGATAAGGGGTGGGCAAAGTCCAGCTACATAGATATAAATGTTAGAACACATATATAACCTAAACCCAGCAATAAACCAGTGTTGTGTGTAGCAGTGATTAATTATGGTGAATAAATTATATGAATATATTGCTTACAAGCATTGGATTAAGTTATTGTCTATAATTTTGAGAAGTCATTAACATTTAAAGAGTTTTTCATATAATTGAAATCATTCTTATTAATTTTGTTGTTTCCACTGATGTTTCGGCTGATCCATTCTTCAGCCTTCCTCAGGTTTAATATTCTTAAGGAAAGAGAGAGTTGGTAGTGCAAAGCAAAAAATGATAGCAAACAGAAAATTTAAACCTTAACAGCAACGCTTGTAAAATAATTCTATTTTCAGCAATGCGTGCAGATCTTTCTGTAAACAAGGTGGGATAAGTCTGTAGGTTATATCTTGGTTTTGTAGTCTACAAAGTTTTTTTTTTATTATTCAATACTAACGTTGACAACAAGAAGATAAAGAAGATTCAGCAACGAGCAGGTCGAACTCCAGTGAAAGAGAGGAGGCACTATAACCGAGGATTAAAATACCATCTTCAGAAAATCCTATGAAGTAACGAAAGAAGCCCTCCTTGTCAACATAACACACGACATTGACATAGCAAGAATTACTAAGGTGTTCAAAAGGTCATACAGATATGTGTTTGAAAAAATAAAAATCTGCCAAATAAAAAAACTTGGTACATTCACTCTAAAAAGCAACTAAAAAATTAAGATGACAGGTCTTGTTAGTCACTGAATAGAAACAGTCAGGTGACCAATGTCTTTTGGCAGCATACCATGTCAGGGTTATCAATGAATAAGTTACTTCTCTCACATTTTGTTGGGAAGTGATCTAAAAAAAACAAGCATGAATACTGCCGGACACAAACTAAGGTATCAATTTAGCATAAACTTACATTGCAAATTGAACACCCCACTGATAACCTATTTAGGTGGGAATTTTGAAAAGATAAAAAAAAACGTTTTTTTCTAGATATGATAAGTAGTAAATGTTGAAATGTTTAGCTCTCTGGCTCCATTGGTATGGCCTGTACGCATGATCCAGTCAGAGCAGCTTGAAAAACTGAAGAAATCTATGTTGACAGTTTTTAATAATCTTGCATCATGCTTTGTATTTGTCTCAATTTTGAAGCCATAAACATGTTAGAAACTTATGAATATTAATCATTCCAAATTTTATGGAGGGAATATTTCATTTCTACATTTTATGATAAATGACAAGCTTAGGAATTAGATAATTACCCGAACGAAACCAACACTTCATAAATATCACATTTTCATATTAATCTTCTTCAGACTAATTTGAGAGTGCTAAATATATTGAAGTACTTTGTGCTTGTTGTAGAACATAATATTGGTAATCAATTTAGAACTTGATAAATTGTGAAGTTCTTTTCTCCCCTAGATACTGATAGAGCTAATAACTGTGAATAGGCTGTATTTATAACGTTTTCTGTTCTTTTGTTTTTTCTTTTACTTCCGATAAAAGAGTATGACGTATTTTCCTCGGGAGGAGGAGGAGGAGAAATCAAAAATTTCATTATGGTTTGATGTGATGATTATCTGGAAAAAGTATGGAAGCTGCAAAATCAATTTTCTATAAAATTAAGAAATAAATTAAGCATTAATCTATTTGTAATTTATAGGAATTTACCAGTCTGCACTCTTCTTTCAACTCAACTAATTAGTTCAATTAACGAGATTTTTATTGATATCTACATAAAAGAAGGGAAAATGAATGGGTGATTCAATAGGAAATGATTAATAAGGAAATATTCTTGGTCATTTACAATTCATTTGTGCTATTTGCACTTGCTTTTTGTTCATTGATTGAATAGAAAGATGCCAGTGAATTCAGAATCTCTCGTTTGCTTCATTATCAGATTTTATAGAAATAACGAGTTTCCTTTCTTATTTTCTTTCATATCTATTCACCGGTTTATTTTATGTACTTGAATTTTACTTTGTAACAGAGATTTTGATCTTGCTTTACTTATATCAAGAGATATCTTAAGATTTCATTTGCATACACATGCACACACACCTATCAGCAAGAGAGGTTCTCTTTGCAAATATTCTGATTCTGTCCAGTGCCAGGTTAAGCTAGTGCGTTGTAAAGAGGCCCTAAATTAAAAGAAATACACATAAATATTAGAACACAAACTATTGTACTTGCACAGTAAACTGATTAATATTTCTTATTTACTATACAGCTAGATAATACGACAAATATTTCTGACAGTTCAGTAATAGTATTATGTTGTTTTCATTTTGATCTATTACTTCAGTTTCAAATACCTTTGTATTTATGTGTCATATATGTATCACACTCACATTAATTACTGTGTTAAAATAATAACCCCATTTATTAGGTGATAATTGGCTAAAATCGCTAACCATAAATCCCCAGCTGTACATAAAAGTTGAAGGCAGTATAGTACTATAGTAAAAGAGCAAGTTCAGAATCACTGAATCGGAATTGGTAGCTTGCAAGCATTTAGTGTGGGGCTCTTGAAATTGCGGGGCCCGTAGCATATGCTACTTTTGCTAGATAGTTGATCTGGCACTGATTCTGTCTGTCTTTCTGAAACCATGTCATAATTATAGGTAGATTTTCATAACATTTATTGCAAATAATACCTATCATTTTTGCCTAAAGATAAGGAATCATCATTATTATACACTGATTCATTCATACTGTTCTTGTCATTGTGGGCATTACAGTCACAATGTTTCGACTGCTGTACTCTCTGGCCTCCTTTTATCTCACCATTTCTCCCTTGTTAGTCATTGCAGGCTAAATTATGATTAGAATAAAAACAGTTGAACATGTTGTTCACTTAGCCCACTAACTCTTAAATTCATATAAAAAATTCAAATCTTAAATCAATGGGAATAATTTCTGATCAAAGTCACTGCCCTTGCACTTTCAGGTAATTATTTTTTTTTTCTCAGTGTTTAGGATCAGTTTCAAGCAGTTCATGAATTTAAGAGTTAATGTTTGTCCAAAAAGAAGACATTGTCCTATTTCGGAGCTTTCTTTGTTAAATATAAAATCTGACTTGATAATTTTTTCTTACTTTTTATTTTAAATCTGTATTAATAGTCAGGGAAGATATCTTATGATATTTGATGTTTAACGACAATGGCGTTGGAAGAGGTATGTGCTCTCCGAGTGCTTTCTAGTTAACATTCTGTGAATGAGAAGACAGAGTTGGCCAAAGTAAAGCAGATTCTCTGAAGAAGATCAATTAGAATGATTTAATGGCTACTTCACAAGACCGCAGCTGACAATGCTAACTATTGCACTAGAAGCCTAATTATGGGAGGCTTTAAAGAAATGTTCTTTAATTGGACATCGTTTATTTCGCAGAAAGAATTGGCAGATATGTGAAGTGGAATATTTTTGATTAAAGTAGCAAAACAAAAAATTACATAAGGGGTGAACAATTGGATTTAAAATAAACTAGCATTCCATGGGAAATTATGAATCACTGCCACCCATATATGCTGTGTTGGGGGGTGATCAATTAAAAAATTGGAAAAAGAGGTGATCAATGAATAAGTTACTTCTCTCGCCTTTTGTTGGGCTGAATTTTCTAAAAAAACAAGCAGGCACAAAGTAGTGACCAATTTAGCATAAACTTACATTGCATATTGAAACCCCCTCTAAAAACCTATTTAGCAGGGAATTTTCAAAAAACAAAAAAACAAAAAAAAACTTTTCCCCACTCATTGAGGAGAGTGTGTATACAAAATTTAAAAAACAAGTGGGCATAAACTAGTGACCAATTTAGCATAAACTTACATTGCATATTAAACCCCCATCTAAAATCCTATTTAGGGGGAGAATTAAAAAAAACAAAAGAAATGAAAGACAACATTTTCCCTACTCATCGAGGGGAGTGTGTATACAAAATTTCAAAAACAAATAAACTAGCATTCTAAGGGAAATTATGAATCACTGCCACCTATATATGCTGTGTTGGGGGGTGATCAATGAATAAGTTACTTCTCTTGCCTTTTGTTGAGTTGTGATCACTAAAAAAGAACTGAAGTTTCTAAAAAACAAGCATAAACTTACATTGTAGGGGGGAATTTTCAAAAAACCAAAAGAAAAAAACCAAAACATTTTCCCTACTCAATGAGGGGAGTGTGGGTGCAAAATTTCAAGTTTCTACTATGACCAGTTAGAGCTGGATACATAGATATAAATGTCAGAACACATGAATAACCTAAACCAAGCAATAAACCAGTGTTTTGGGTAGGAGTGATTAATAAACCAATCATGAAGACTGAAGTGTTGAAGAATTGATCTGGGTTATTTGTAAATGTTATTATCATCAAGGAGAAAGAGAAGGCAGACTGTCCAGATTTTTCAAATAAAATAAGCATGTGCTTCAAATATTAATTCCTCCACTCGAGCAAATCTTCATTCACTGTTATATTGAATCACAATATCTTTTCTTTCTTCTTCTCGAGTCTTCTCTTATCGATTCTTCATTTTCTTTAGTCCTTTTCAATAATGAAGTAATACGATTGCGTCGTTCCACTTTCTTTTATTTTGACTTTCTTCTTCCTCATTATGCTGAAGAAATCTAATTTGTACCGACGTCCTTGTGTTGATCGCAATGTTGGATTTCAAAAAACATCTTATGTTACTTTCTGGAGTATGATAAAAGATGGTGGTGCTAGCTTACTGGTCAAAGCATTGGGATAGTGGTCATAAATATCTGTGGTTCAAACTCAGCAATAATTAGTCATAAATTCCTTGATTAAAAATGTAATTTAATTATGAAACTCTTATGGTCTTTACTTTTAGTATTTGCAGAATTTCAGTTATCAATAAAAAACATGAAATAATAATCCAGATGTTAAAGAACTGGCTAAGAAACTTGAAAGTTTACAGATTAATAATCACAATTTGATAAAAATATACAAATAATTTTTGCCTAAAATTCTTTGTAGCATTATTGTTGTTATCATTCAGTGACTAGCTGAACCTATGGAAATTCCATGGGTGATGACCACTAAGATTGTTCATTATCTCATGCTTCTATCTTCTCATTCTCTCCCTATCCATTCTAATCTTTGCTGCCGTCCATATTTTTAGCTAAATGTTATGATAATTATAATGACATTTATTAGTTGAGAGCCTATATTTACCCGGCGCCGGTGTGAGTAACTGCTAAACGAGCGGCCTAAATCGTAAAAGTGAATAAAGAAACAAACTCTGTGCAGGGATCGAATCTGTGTCCACCTTGGAAGCTACCTTATATGCAGGTAGTGCTCTACCGACTGAGCTAACAAAGATCTCATGGTAGGCAGGAGTCTTTTAATCCTACACTTTGTTGGCTTCTCTAGTCTCATGTTTATATTTTAAGCATGAATATAATGTGGCTAAATGTTATATAAACATGGATTAGTTTCATATGCAAAAATATTCCTACCTCACAGGAAACTACCTAACTTTATTTTCTCCCCTCTCCTACTCTCTTTCCCTTCTGTTACTACTAAAAGTCAAACATTCGGAAAAGCAGAGTCACATTACAGATTTTTTTAAAACTATAATTTTAATTTTTCCATCCTTTTGGCTAGTTCATGGAGGTATTCAGATTCCAATTCTCATCCTAGCTGTTTTTATCAGAGTGATATGACTGGCGTGTTATTCTGTTGCATAATTTATTCAGTCAAGCTTTTCTCTCTTCCAAATAGATCTCGATCTAGGCACCAAAAATTCCTGCAGGCAATGGTAATCCATGAGTCCGTTGGAAAAAAATCTGGCTATATATACTGAATAAACCAGCACATCTACAAAATCTGATACTTTTTTTCAGATACGGAAGGCCATTATGGCTGTTTTCTTTCTCTCCTGGGCAATGGCACCCACACAGCATTGAATTCTATACTGGGTTTTCTTATGCAGGTTTTTATCAGATTCATGCAGCCTGCAGAAAGCTAAAGAACACAGCAGCCAATATAGTAATAAAAACAGTAATGTTGAAAATATTATTCTGAATAGAACAACTTGTGGAATACCAATAATAACTCCTCTCAGAATTTTTGACAACAGGTTTTTTCATCAGTTCCCGAACCTGCCTTAGATGAGTGTGACATATGGTAAATACTCTTGAATGATAAAATATTTAACAGTTCACTAAATGCCACTTTTACCTGAAAAAGGCTGGAGAATAGACCAACCAAAAAAATGAGAAAAAAACAACAAACAGTGATGGTAGGGATAAGAGTCTAAAATATAATTGAAAGAAAATAAACTGACAAATGAATTCTTAAAAAGAGAAACTTTATCAATTCTGGTAACAAATTTTAATGATAGATGAAAGTGTTGTCTCTACAAAATGTGGTTTCCTTTTTAAGAGTTTTTAGTCATTAAATTTATTCTGTTGAGTTCTATTATTACTTATATCTTTAGTATGTCAATGGACGATGATCAATTAATATATGATTGGATTAAGATAAATGAAATATGCGAACAAAAAACAAGCATGTGGTTAGAACGAAGACGGGTTTATTACTGATGGTCTTAGGAAGTGATGTCACAGCAAAGGGACATAATTCACTCTCCACTGTTAGTAATATGAGATTGGTAGTAGTAATCTTTATTAGTTAGTATGAGCGTTAATAAGGTTATATAACAATATGAACTACATAGAAGGGTTTTACTTTATATACAGCCAACTGTGCTATATGCATAAACAACCCAGAAAGTGATAACAAACATGAAAACCAAAACCTCATTGTTTCTTACATTGAAATCTACCAACTGACCATTTACATCAGACGAATAATCCCTATTATCCAGATTATGATCTTAAGCATTGTTTTTATAGGAATACTAGCACAGTACCTATAAAAATATGACGGGCCTATTTACATATGGATTGGCACTTTTGCTTAGGATCAGAATATCTGTCTGCGTCACTCCCCATCCCTCGGCCTAGGGTCAGAGTTTAGTATCTGTGCGCTCATTGAAAAGTGTTACATGCAAAGAAATATGTATGTATGGATACATATTGCGTTTTATATGTGTGGATTTCATAAATGTTTTTAAAGATTTTTAAGATATCTTTAAGTAGCTGAGAGGGTAGAAAACTGTTCTTGAATAAAATTAGTTTGTATGCTACTATACTTAGGTAGATTTTAACAACATTTTAAAAATTTATTTCATCTGAGCTCAGACAATTAGAAAATTCAATTTGTTTGTTTTTTTGTTTTACTTCTACTAAAATACATTTCATTAATTATTGCCAAATCCCCAGAGTTTCAATATGAAGCCAAGAAGATTATTTTAGCAATAATACTGAAATCTGTAAAAGGTTCATTATTCCTTTGGGACATAATTTCTGTGATAAAAAAATAATTACTGACCAATTAAAACAAAAATAGCTCATCAGTTGAGATGGATTCTGAATTTGAGCCAAGGAAATGATGATAAAACATAAAACTCCACACATTCAAATTATGTCTTGGACATATTGGATAGCAATATTGGACAGATTGCTTTGGGAGGCTCAAAATAATTAACATCAGATTCTAGAAAAGACTTGATCAAATATTTGATCCCTTAAATGGATTGTTGATTTTCATGAGTTTTCTTTATTTTAATTTTGTAAATTTGAGTTGTTAAAATAAAGCCAAATTTTTGGGGTGTCAATTCGGTGTGACACTTTCCCCAGTAATCTCATCTAAAAGTAAATGTCCAAAATAAGAATATTCTACCTGTTTTTACCTGATACAGGTTTCACCCCACTATCCTAAAGTAGAGCCGAAATGGCATGAAGTGAAGAAGCACTTACCATTAATTTATATTGAAAGAATTGTTGAGCATTCACAAACCCCCAAAATGGTAATGATGGTATGTTAGGCTGAGTCATTACAGGTTGGAAAACAGATAATTTACCTCTGCCCACAAAATTAGAAGAGGTATAGGTATTCACTTGTGTCTGTCTGTTTGTTCACACAATATCTCAAAAGGTTCTCTATGAATTTCAATGATATTCTGTGGAAGGGTGGGCCATGGGCTAAGGAATAAATAATTACATTTTGGGATGGACCTAAAAATTATTTTTTGATTGGGCGATCAGGATGTTGAAACACGACTAAACAGCCGTAACATGTACATTGGAAGGCATAAACCAATACACAAGGTTTGAAATTTTGAAGTTTTAGAATTTTAATATTTTATAACGTCTAGGACACTAAAATTGAAAATATTTTCATTTTCATTGTTTATTTTTTGATTGATAGTTAATTTTTCATATAAGATAATAGTCTGAAATATGGAAAATCAAAACTTACAGTTACCTCCCTTGCTATATATGAACTGATTTTCAGTCTTTAGTTAGTGTATGGTGTTGTCAGAGGTATGCTCTCTCTTAGTGCTTTCTAGTTAGAAATGCCATGCAGTTGTCAAAGTTTGAGTTTCAAGTTACCAAATGTTTGATCAAGTGACAAATGTTCAGAATGTCTTTTCGGAACATTTTCTTTATTTTTATTTCATGCAGACATTGTCTGTGTTTAATTCTCCGTTTCAAAGACATTAGCCTACTCAGAAGAGCAGCCTCCTAACACCAATCAGAGCAGCAGACACAATAACTTCAAATATCAAATTTTTTTTATTTCTTCTTTCTTCTTCCTTTACCGACTGACTGATCTGTGCTTTTTACACTTCCTCCTCGGCTCAAATTATAGCCTCTTGATTGTGAAGACATGGAGAAGTGATCTTGGCAGATCAGTAAAACCACCAATCTCTTTCCTGTCTGATTCATTTAAGGAATTTTTTCTTTCCTTTTCTTTTCCTCTACTTGATTTGAAGTGATTCCTTGTTATCTGTTTCCATTCTTCTCTGATTGGGTCTCTTGTTTCGTTAATGCACCAATGATCCAAGCTTAGCCGAAGTAGCCTAAAAGCTGAGAAGATTTTCCTGTTTGATTCAACTCGATCTAATGAGGTGTTCAGTCTTCTATTCAGAACTACCTGAACAGGCCATGGCAGTACATGTAGGTCAATGATATCGTATTGATTCACCAACACAGGCAGCACTCAGTAGCAATTGATACAGCATTATTGTTTTTTTAAAATCTTTATTGTGCGTAGTGGCATAGTGGTTATTGGCACGGAAAACGGAATCGGGTTTGAGATTCTGTGTTGCTGCTTACATTCACTTTGCACTAATGCCCTAAGTAAAGGCTTGAATCCACTTATCTCCCAAGGCAGATGGAGCCCTTTAGCTCTGTAAGGCAGTCCATCTTGGGTGTGGGGCTAGTAAAACCTATTTGTTACTGAAACCGTAATGTGTCCCTATGCTCTACAAGGAGTCTACAGGAATAAACTAAACTAACTCCTAATTGGTTTTGACATAGGAGACAAACTTTTTAAAAATGTTGCTGATTGGCTTGTCTCACTGATCAGTGAAAGTGGAGAGATTTTACTTTGATTTTCAATTAAAATTGTTTCTATTGAAATAAACCCAATTTCATATTAAATACCAACATTGAATTATCAAACTTTTTAAAAAGATTTTTGTAAATACGAAAGATTTAAAGATTTTCATTTATATATTCAGGTCAAAATTCTCTCAAGCTATAGATGGGGGTGGATCAATAAGTTCATTGCGTGAAATGTTATTGTTGTTATTAGCTGAAATTTTCTCTATATAATGTTCGATTGATGTGATCAATGGTGGAACATTGGGTTAAGTGCATTGACAAGGAAGAAAATTATGTTGTAAAATAAATATTTGTTGTGTAAAATAAAGGCTTTTATTCATCACTAGGCTGTAGATTTACTGATATACCTATGTATGTATTTCATAAAATGTTTGCATGCACATTATAACTATATACACACACACATTTATTTATACATATTATAGCTATATATATATATATATATATATATATACACACATTTATGTATACATATTATAGCTATATATATATATATATATATATATATATACACACACATATACAGTATTATGAAAGCAAAGTCTAACCTTAGCTGAAGTATCTTTTCAAAAGTGTAAAACTTTGTCTTTCATTTTTTAGTCTGAATATAAGCTTCCAAATCTTAGACATTTTATTACTTTGTCATGACTTCATGAATAGAGACTTTGAAAAATTATCAAAATGAAAAGTATAAAAGATAAGGTGTTTTCTTTCAGTAAATATTGCAAAACTGTCCATTTTACTTTTTTCATGAATAGTGGACGTATTAATTTTAGTTCAGAATATTGAGATATGTTATTCATACATCTTTTTCAATAGAACTACTTGCTTAGCTTAACAGTTAATCATTGAAGCTGAATATTTCATCAAAAGATATTCATGTGGTTACTGGAGCTAATATTTTAACATTTGTTGTTTAATTCAATGCAAAGACTTTTGGCGAGAAAGCACACCTTACTTATAACTGAAAGAGTTACAATTAGCTTTCTTGATGTATTTTACTTGATGAAAAAGAAAAAAAGAAAGCCTTCCTGTCTCTCAGTAGACAATGGAACGACAATGAAGTGACCTCTCCAAGGCACAAGCCTGGGTGAAGCATGTGAAGTTCTTAGGGTGCCATCGACAGAATCTCCCTCTTGGCCTTGCTGACATAGTTCAAAGGAAAGCAGAGTGATACGTTTGGCACCAACTTGGCTGTAGGATAAAAGTTCAAAGTTGGCTTCCAGCCATTTTAAGGGAGCTCCACTCTCCAGTTTGGAATCAGAGTTGTCCATATCCTAGACTGGTTGCCTATAAAGGCTAAATAGCCCAGTCTGCCCTGCTGCTTACCCATAGTGGAGGAGATGAATTCATACCTTTCCCAAGGGCATTGGTGCTAAATGCAAACTGTCTCCGCCAGAGTTTGAACTTGGTTCGCCAATTCCATCTTCTATGCTGCTAACCATTAGGCCACCCACTCCTCCAGCAGTTGGTTGTACCTTACTCAAATATTTCAATCAGGACTTATCCAATTTTTCAATTTGGGAATTTTGAGAAAAATATCACTTTTCATTTTATGACTAAATCTATTCTTCTGAATGTTCTATTGAATCTGGAAGGGTAAAAAGTAACGTTAAGGATGAATTTCTTTTGAACTGGTCTGATTCCTGAAAGCAAACGAAAAGAAAAGAAAAGAAAAAGGGATTTCTACTAAGTTATATAAAAGAGCTGAGCCAAGGTGATTTTGATGTCCATTTTTAGTATTTCATTACTTACTTATCTACACTTTTTGGTTCACTTTAAAGCAAAGTACTTCATCTGTTTTTTTAATTGAATATAATTCATAAATACATTGAAGTTAGGAAAGAAATATACATGCAGATATCCAAATTTTATGCATAACACACACACTTGAGAATATATATATATATATATATATATATATACATACATACATACATGATTGATAACATTAATTTGATTTTCTATATATTTTGTGTCTTTATATACTGTATGCATGTATATGCTGTGAATATAAAGAAAATAATCAATACCTGAAGATTATCATATTAAATACATCAAGATGAAAAAAATGTAAATTCTGATTCATATTTATTCAATATCATGGATTTTATCATAAAAAACTTGATCACAGCTGGTTCCATACTTCCTAAGAAGACAAAATTAAATTTCCTCTAACATCATTAATAGTTTACGATAGAGCTCATCTCCACAGACATTGGAGAGGGGACCATTTTGAATATGACCTTTCATTCACCCCTCTGAGCACCGAGATAAATTCAGACTGCTAGAGTAATAGAATATCCACTCGGATAATATAATGTTTAGCATGTCTGCTTCACACGCAGAAGGTCCCCGGTTCGATTCCTGGTATGAGCGAAATGTGAAAGACTCTTCATTAGGACAAATCTCCCTGTGCACTCAGCAGCTAATTGAGTACACTCTAAGCTGTGTGGTTAAGGTGTAAGTATCTCTTTGGTAGACTTGCATCCTGCTAAGGGGGTGGTCATAAAAACTTGTCGAATCAAGTCCTGGTCTTGATCAGACCTGAAAGGATCACTAAGCTGACGCATGCACAGGTTGTATACTCCAATGGATGTTGTCTCTTAAGAGATGGATACTTTACTTTTAGTGTAACAGAATCAACTTGTGATCAGGGTCGGCCCAAAGTACTGGCAACACGGGTTGCCCAGTGCCTGTCATGTCTCTGATTCAGTACGACTTTCCAAATACAAATGGAAAAATGGGCAAATGAATAGATTAAACAGAATAAAATTCTCTGATGTGAAGTCAGATTTTTTTGAATATCTGACAGTTAAATATGTTCTAAGAGAAACAATTGGCAAAAGCATTTCTCGTTTGATTCCTATATATTTATTCCTCCCACTGTAAAACAAATAAATACATAAGATAATACTATACTTTAAAGGGCACCCGAGTTCAGCTTTCTGAGTGCATCAAGAACCGTAGGGCCAGCGCTGCTTATAATGATATTTTATATTTCAAAGACCAAACAAAGAACTCTGACATTGTTGGTTGCATACACTTCAAGACTGACACTTATTGATTAGACTTGTAAAGAATAGATAAATCTTTCACATTCTGGCTTCATTGTTGCTAAAGTACAAAAGGAAAAGGAAAAAGAAACTAAGATTTATGTGGTGTTTACCAGTAATTTCTCTTAAGTTTGTCTTTCTGCTTCTTTTCCTTTGCCAATGACTTGGTGTTGGCCATAAAAAGTAAGAAGCAAGCTACATAATATATTCCAGACATATCTACTTCATCACATACCTTTCAAAGAATTTTTGCCATGTCTTGGGTTTTGACCTAATAGTCACTGTCTGCTGATATAAGTAGTTGAATCGATTTTCTAGTTTCCTCCTTTCTTTGTTCTTTTCATTCATCATAATTTTTTTGTCATAATCTGAAGAAATATTTCTTTCTAGATTTATTGTTTCGTCTAAGGATGATAATTTTCAGTCTATATGAGTAAGTGTTTGTGTGTGTATCCCTAACGATAAATTTACTTATAGTAGATTTTGATAATTATTTCAATTCTTTGTAAGTTTTTTTTTCTGTGAAAATTTATTTAATAATTGTATACCAGAACTTTAGGTGCCTTGCTGTTGAATAATGGTTAGCAAGTTGATCTTGCAGACCGTTACTACTGTATTGAGTTCAATCTTCTCTGGCTGCCTCCACACTTAAAGCCTTCTGCTAGATCACATTTCCAACCTTTTATTCTATCACAGACCCTTTAAGTGCTCTTCTCAGGTTCTAGGGCCACCTATCAAAAAGAGATACAACATGAACAGATATTCATTTATCATTATTTTCGTCTAACGAACAGTTACAAAAATAAACAATTATACAAACAAACTGAAAGAAATTTAAAATTTACTTCAATTTTAAATTTAAAAAACAAAGGCGAGTGGTGTAATGTTTATATATAAATCAATAAGTAATGTATGTATATGTTAAATCAATAAACATGCCAAAGCAAGCTCCCAGCAGTCCTCGTTACATTTCTGGTACCAGAAAACGCAGACCGAAAGTGGGAACAGGGAAGGCTCAGTTCACACCAGGTGAACAGCACTGGCACATGTGTTATCTTGTTCCGTTTTCTTAACATGCTTAAACACGGTTACAAATCAAACGCATTCTAATCTCACACAGCTAGAACAGAAAGACTAACAAAGCAAACAGAAGCACTAAACACAACAAGAACATTACATAGTCTAGCAGACCATTACTATTGTAAAGAGTTTGATTCTCACTGGGGGCTCTATACTTACATCCTTGTGTGTATACCTGTATATGAGAGCATTTTTACAATTATATTTAAAATGATTGTCATGTTATTCCATTTGTGCTAAATTGTTAATTCTTGAATTTATTAAATAATTTATTGATTCTCATGAGCAAGTTTTGAAGTCTGCAGATTTATGGGTACACAAGGGACTGAACTGGAGGCTATAAAGTGAGCTGTTCAGTGGCCAAAGTCTGGGTCATGACATTTAAATGAAAGATGATCTTCCTCTGGATTTGTGATGGAAATCATATCAGAGAGCAAACAGATGGCTTATAATAAGTGGATATTTGGAATTTATTAATCATTAGGTTTCCCCTTCTGTCCAAAAGTTGTCCGTTCGTATGGAAACTTTAATAAGCCAGAATGGCACAAAGCAAAGAAGCAGTTACCTTTAATTTATATGGGAAGAATCTGTGAGTGTTTCCAGACCCAGAAATAACCTATTTCTATGTCTGCTAGTGTTATGCTCTCTTGGCCTTTTCTGATACCTTAGGACAAATCTTGCAAATAGATGCACAAAATAAATTAAGATAAAGCACAGATGCTCACAGACACAGATCAAAGCTATGCCAGCTTGGTCTTTCATAAAAGCAAGGTGGCATAAAGCGAACTATGACGCCGGTAGCAAAACGCATAAAGGTTGTTTTTTTTCTATAGTTTTGAGAAGGGTCATTAATATTCAAATAGTTCTTCAGACGATTGAACTCCTTCTGAAGAAGGCCGAAGAATGGATTGGCCGAAAGGTCATGTTTACAACACAAATAACAAGAAGTTCAATCATCCAAAGAACCATTTGAGCATAAAGGCTTATCTTCATGATAATAAATATGTTTGAGATGTAAAACGCTTTTCTCAATCTTCATTTCCACATTGTCAAATTACCTCTATCATTATGTATATAACAAAATTTGTTAAATATGAAGTACATAAAGCAGTTCATTACATATTTCCATATGGAATCAGAGACATGTTCCTAATACAGTTATATTTAGCAAAAGCTTTTCACTGAAAATATAAATAGACTGCTCGTTAATTAATTATCCCTTTCTAAAAAACTGTGCTGCAGAATAGAAATCAATATTAAAGTTGATGATTTTTACAACAAAAATGTTCAAATCTTGAAAGAATGTTTTTTTAAATGGAGATCTAACTCTCTTTTATGCCAAGTTTAGACATCATATTACAATGTAACTCTACCTTGAATCTTATAATTTGGTTATATGATGTATTTTATCAAAGATTTCAAATAGCTGATATTGATACTCGATTTAACTTGAAACAGATCAATTTCTCCTTCTGTAATAAGATCTGTAAATGATAATCTCATCCTGCTGAACAAGCACATACTCACTATGCAGATTAACTTGATATTTTTCAACTGTTTCACACTTTCAAGAAGATTATTGAATAGTTCAGAGATTTTCAACAGAAACTAATTAATTATTTTAGTTTTTGGCTCCTTTCAAATGTACCAGGTTGCCTAAGGTGCTCATATGGCCCCATTTGAGAATATTGCTGCATAAGATGCAAGTTGCTCTGTCTTTATGAATTCTGATATATAAAATGTAAGCTTGGTTTAATGACAGATATTAACAGATTAAAAATGCAAACAGAAGATAATGTACTTACAGATCCTTTATTCAAAATGACCGCGGTCAACCACACACGTGTGTCCTTCCGAGTTCTGTCTTCTACTGATTAACACAATACAATAATGGCTGCTTGTTGACCAGAACGTAAAACAGCCCCCCCCCCCAGCGGAAGTATTCTGCCTAAGGGGAATAACTCATGATACTTAATAGTAAGAGAATTTAGAACCCACTTTTTTAATGTTTTTTTTACACCAAAAAAAAAATGCAATAATTGAAGAAGTAATTCTTGTCCTTCAAAGAATTTTTCAGACAATTCAACTCAGTCAAATATAATAAAAACTTCAATTATCCGGAAAACTCTTCTGAAACCTATAGACAATAATACATTACCTTTTTAATTATATTGCTTTTTTATCTCTTATTTAATTAGTAGAATCGATTACCACATTTTAATTACCTGTGCAAATCTTTTTATTCATTGTTTAATTCCCTTTGTGCACTGGTTACATAAAATATATTCACCCAGTTGCAGGAAATATTGCAACTCAGTTTGAACCAATATGAGACATTAAGACTCAAAGTCTTTACAAGATGAGCTATGACACTAACCAAGTATTAAATCATTCCAAAGAGACAGATTTTGTCCTTTTTGAATGATTGTCCATTGAAATATTCACTTAATGAGAAAAACATTTCAATGCTTCTTGCAGCACTGCACTGAAAAGAGAGAGAAACTGACAGTTATTTTATTTCTCATAAAAAACCTTGTCAGAGAAAAATATCATTTGTTTAAATATTAAAATGAATGTGATGACTCTTTTTTAAAAAAAAACAATAAACCCTTTAAGCATCTTTTTCCTTGTCCAGGATAATTAAACATAAATCGGTTTTTCATGACATGTTTGCTTTTTTTCTTTTATTTATTTATATCTTTGCATTTTGTTGTTTGCAATTTTTCCATTTACAATACAATGATTGCTTTTTTGTCAATCAGTGTGAAACTAATCTTAATTATCAATAGATCCTGAGGGTCAGTTGTTTTTAAATTGTTTGTAATACAAAGGTTTCTGCTTCCGTCCCCCAAGGGATCAAAGTAAATGTATTTAGTTCTTGTTGAAACTTTGAGGAAGAGTAATTAATGGTTGCTGATTTTTCAAAGTGATTTTTCTGCATAGAATTCAATTTGGCATTTGACTGAAATGTGCCAAGCACAAATCAGGGGAGAAAACAGAACTTACTCACAGAGTTTCAGGTGTTAGATATTTAGGCAGCCGTGAGTGGGGGGTCACAGATTTGACCCCCACGGGTGTTGAAAATCATAGACAGGATATCGACCCAAAAACACACACGGCAGGTGTTAGGGACCGGAAGACACACCAGGTATTAAAAAGGCATAAAGAGGATATTGACTAAACCCAGGTGGCAGGCTGGGAAACCAGGGAGAGAGAGAGACATTAGCTAGGCTTGGGAACACAAGACCAATGTCACTGTTAAGAACAGTCTGTTGGATCTCATTATCTCTCTTCGACTCTTCTTTCTCTGCTACGCCACAATGTATCTGATGCAATAAAAATATATCATCATATTTTTATAAACCAAGTTTTGAGTCTTCCTTTTCAGTCCAAGATGGCTATACAATACAATTCAATTTGGTGCCATGACCAGGATGCCTTGTGATATTAGGCAGAACCCTAAGAACGTAAAGAAAAATGTGTTTAGGACGAAGTACCCTGTGTGAAAATGGACCCAGGTTTTGGATTTATACAACACAGGATTTACTAGTTATATTTCCATTTTCATGTCCTTGGAGATTCTGTAGTCTATTATATTATTTTACATTGGTTGAACTTTTGACTTTACACAGTGCCTAAAATGATTCTAGTAGGCCCCAAATATACACATATAATTTCACCTATTTTTAAGGGTTTAATAAAATGTGTACGTTGATTTTAAATATATGTAGTATATTTTCAGGACAATTTAGATTTTATTTGCCTCTTTCTAACATGCAATTCTAGGCACAGTTTCAGAGAGACACATCTGCATATCAT
>VCCN01004568.1:6425050-6438077 GCA_006491835.1 Architeuthis dux | reverse complement strand
ATATATAAGAAAAGTGAGACATATAGATATTTAAATTGCATGAAAAATTATTTCAAAATGTGATTTCCTTTTCCTGGTTCTAGTGAGGTAAACTAATCTGCAAAGTTCTGGTTTTTGGCAATTTTCCCTTTGAAATCGCAGGCAAATGTCAATACTTCTGTATACAATGTCAGAGATCAGATCATTCAAGGTTACCAGTAGTTCAAGTGTACAATAGAAGCATTCACTACCAACGTTGTTTCCGCCACAAAACCCCACCTTTTGGGTAAATCTTTAAATGTACCAACCACCCCCATAAAGACTTATTTACAGATTAGAACAACTCCTGCCAAAGAAGTTAAAACAGAAAGAAAAAAAAGTTACCGTCAGGCTAAATTTTTAGAAACTCATTTAAAACAGATTCTTTTTTCATTCTCGGAGTAAAAATAGAAATTATTTCAGTCATTGATTCTTTGAAAATTTCCTCATACATAATTCTTTGTATAAAGTTTCTATTTTTGTGAAGAGAAAAAGAATCAATCGTGAGTGAAAGATTTCCTCCAGATAAAGTCCTCATCTTGTATTCCACACGGCAAATGTCAAGTTAGAGAACTTAAATTCTCTACTGGCATTACTCTCGGCTATTCAATATCAGAGTCTGGCTAGCAATAATTCATGAGATTCTACCTACGTCTATAATATGTACGTACTGGAAGCCTATTTTTTTATTCCCCCAACCCCTGCATAAAAACAAAATCAACACATCTTTAATATAACAATTATGTAAATATGATATTAGCTGTATAAATTCCAAGTCCGTAAGTAGACTATCGATAATTATGTGCATTTACATATATTATACACATCTTGAATACAACAATATGTAGATATGATATTAGTTGTATAAATTACACGTCTTTACATAGACTATCAAAAGTTTTGAGCATTTACATCTATCATCCACGAAGTTCAAAAAGCCTGATGTGGATTATAATTTATCCATATTGAAATATATATAACAGACAATTTCTTGTAACTCCATCCCTTTTTCTGAAGAATCCAGAATGAACTGTCAAAACACCAAAATAAACTAAGAAATCACATTTGTACAAACATATATATGTATATATATTAGATTGAAATGACAATTCAGAAGACCTTCTGAATTGTCATTTCACTCTAATATATATATAGGCATACATAATTTCTTTTATTTCTGCATAGTTTCAAATTTGTTGCTGTTTATCACAATGTTTTAGCTGATCTATTCAATCATAAAATTAAATCACATGAATTTAAAACAAAGAAATATCCTCACACAAGTCTTGAACTCATATCTTGTACCATGGAAACTTGCTGTGTTATGTAATAATGTCTCTACTACATTGGCCAAGTCATTATGAGAAGGCAAGGGTCTTTATCCCTATTTCCTCTGCTATGGTCTTTTGCTCCCACTTATTATGCTGCATTGGTGACTAACCAATACTAATAGTAGCAGTAGTTGTGGTGGTAGTAGTGCCTACTACTTTGTTCCAAACTGCTACAATTTAATTTGACATTTAATTTGACAGCGGAAGAATTGAAAGGTTAAAAATGAGGCAACGGAAAGGGAAAAAAGATAAATTAATTTGTCCCAAAAAATAAGTGGAATAATGAAATTAGTTCATCTTGAAATTTCAAAACAGCAAAACCACACATACATGTGTGTCGAGACAATTACAGTAACACGTTGAATAGTGCATTTTTTTTTATGTAGTATGGTTATGGTATTGAATTATTGAATATTGAATTAACATAACTAAGTATAAAGTTATCATAAAGAGTAGGACCAACTGAAGATACATCTAACAGATGTAATAGGGATTGGCATTTAAGGTGCAAGTATTTTAGAAATGTTTGTATTTGTGTGGTAAGCTAGTTTCTTTTGTTAGGTTGTTTTTGAACATGTTTACTGTTTTGTCTGAAAGTAGGAGTGAGTGAATTGGCTCTAAAGTGGGTGATCGTTTTACAATATGAATGTAATGCAAAATTGGACACTTACTTTGTGTCCGTCTTTACGCAGTCGTTAAAAGCATACCTGCCAAGGTTTAGAAATTCACAGGAGGGAGATTTCCTAAAAGAAATTCATTTTTCATTCAAAGTAACCTTTAAAGTTATCATAAAGAGTAGGACCAACTGAAGATTCATCTAACAGATGTAATAGGGGTTGGCATTTAAGGTGTGATTATTTTTAGAAATGTTTGTATTTGTGTGGTAAGCTAGTTTCTTTTGAACATGCTAACAGAAAAAGAGTTTACTGTTTTGTCTGAATGAGAGTTACAGTATGAAAGGGATCCTGATGTCAAGAATCTGTCTCTAATACCAAGGTGATGGTGTATCTGGTATTTGTGGCAGTGACCTGTTTGTTGCTTGAGTTTGCTTTGTATGTACATCTTACAATGAGTGTCTGCATCCATTTCTACCATGCAGTGTGTCATTTTATAGATGTGTATCAGGTCACTTCTCTATTTTCTGTAAATTGAGTCTGTCCCCATATGGCAGGTGTTTTAATTGTGGCACCAGTTTTGTAGCTCCCCTCTGCAACCTCTGTAACATGTCTCGGTAAAAACCATTAAATTATAATAAGACCTTGAACAGTGCAGTATAGAACAGTAATTCTTTTGGACGTGTATATTCACAAAGACCTTTGATCATTGCTACTTGCTCTAGATTAAATGAAAGGGGTTCATTTTGATTTAATTCTCTGGAAAGTTGTGCTGTTTTAATAATCTTGTTCCCTGATCAGTCACCCCACCCTCTCCCCACATTGCTGAAAATATTTTTTGTATTGACCTTTAAATTCTTTTGTGAATGTTCTTGGCAGCCTCATTTTGAGTTGGCTGTGTGAATTGGAACATTAGTTTTTGCAAGTACTTCTGGTGTGCAGTTTTTATTAAGATTTCATTATCGAGAACAAGAATTGTTGTGTTCACTGACAAACCACAAAGAACATCTTACTTCAGAGAATTAAATTGCACAGATAAAGGATTTATTGGTCTTGTGGTGTTGATGTTATTATGGTTATGTCTTTGTTTTCAAGTAGGATCAGTCTTTGTGATACCTTGCTTCTTACTAACTCTTTTGCTTTATATCACTCACAAAACAAAAACACCTGTTTCATCATCATTCATCAATTGGCCTTTTGAAGTCTATTGTTGGACAGTCCTTCCCCAAGGTCTGCCAGTTCTTTCACATCCGAGCATCAGGCGCCAATGCATTCTGAACTTGTATAAATCATACCATCTTATTTTTTGCTGGCTACAATTTTGTATATGATCTCGAGGGATTAATATTGTGAGTCGCAATGTCCAGCTGTTGTCTGATATTCTTGCAACATGGCATTTCTATTGCCATTCAAGCTTCCTAATGACTTCTAGGATATCTGTTTGATCTCTAATATATTTTGCTGTCTTGTGATTTGTATGGCTCTTAAGAAATACTTTCACAATGTCATTTTAGGTCTTCTTACTAACAATCAAATTCTATTTACTAATAAAAAGGATATTTACTAAACTTAACTTAGTCTGGCACAGGGCTTCATTAGTGAGGCATTTGTTGACAAAAGAATTCACAAAGCAAATGATCTGTGCTTTTGTAGATGTGTATCAGGTCACTTCTCAATTTACTCGCCATCACTCTAAAGCAAACACTTAATATAGATATTTACAATGCTTAGGTTGGTCTGGCACAGGGCCACAAGAGTGGGGCATCCAGTAAAAATTAAATTCAATACCTGTGATTTATCTGCAGGATTAGCTTGTTAACCACTACTGAGCAGCAGACACCTAGATTCAAAAGCAGCATAAGAGTAAAATAATATCATTGTCTCGGAGCTACATATGCATAGAAACATGAGGAATAAATCTATACAAGTTGTATACAAGGTTGCCTTTTATTCAGAATATTTTATGTATTTCTCTCTATGCAATCTAAATAATCTATAAAAGTTGTATGTGAGGTTGCGTTTTATTTGTGCAGAATGAAGTATTGCACAAAATTGTTTGGATGGAAGAATTTTTCTTCTCTGTTCCAAATTGAATTACAAAAACCAAATAAAATTGCACTGGAAATTTCCATTTTGTTTTTTTTCACCAATACTTGCCAGACACTGATTTAACAACAAAAGAAAATTATATTGACCTTTTAAGAGCACAGAATACTTGCACACTAGTTCATGGATTATTTGGGCTAGTACCCAGATATACCGTAAGATCGCTCTAGGGGATAAAATGGAAAAACAGACAAATCTGAGTGGAAAAAAATGGACCAAATAAAAGCCCATGTACATTATTCAAAGGCCATCACAACTGCTAAATTGAGCATAATAAAACAATAAAAGTTACGACTCACATGTTTTTATTCACTTAACTATCAATTGGCAACTCATTTAATTGTATTTGGTACTTCTTTGGACAGTGTTTTCTTTTTAAGTTGCTACGAGAGCCGAACATATATATATCAAATACAGTCTATATATTATATAGATTGTATTTAGTACCTGCAAACACAAAAATGGGCGATCTATCAGATGGTAGATCCCGCTATCCTTATCTTTGTCTCAGTCACTACATTTTGGTCGGTCAGCTCTCCGACCTTCCTCAGGTGTATGTCACATTCATTAATCTTCTAGGAATTTTCCACAGAATCATTTCTCTTGCTCACCAATGATTTCTTTTTGCTATTTCTCTGATTAAAATAATTCATACATCTGAGCAACGAAGATCCATGCTACACTTGTATTTATTTTTTTTATTAGTGTCCTATTATATTGATAAGGATACTAGTTTGAATAATTAACTGAATAAACAATACTGAATTAAACTGGCGAGTGTACTGGCCATAACAAAGATAATGATACTCCTATGAATAATTCATAGAATAATGACAATAATATATTTCTCAGAATTTCAGAGAATGCTAGGAGGGCTGAAGAGTACATCATTTGGAACATACAGATCAAAGCAATGAGAAAAGAAGTCCAAATAAAACATGGAATAATGACATTATTTCATCTCAGAACTTGAGACAATACTCAGACATGATTACCCAAAGCTGATCAGTTGGGATGTCAGGTTGATCCACTTTACAGCAAGAATAATCACCTTTAGTTTCTCTTTGTTCTAGAAGTTTCCTGATCATCTTTTCCATATATTGTCTCGTTTGCTTTGGCATGAAGGAGATATTGTTTGGGGATTTATACTCTATTTTCTGAAATTTCTAGATAATCAAATCTATCTGCAAGAAACTTATGTGAATGGGACTGATCTTAAGTAGTATATTTTAAGTTGATTTCGAGGTATACTAATCCTTTCCGACCATTCCTCAGACAATAAATAACTTTTGATTTCCCAGCTGACAGAAAATGAGCATTTCCCCATCTCCCTCTAGCTTTGAATGTTTTTTTACTTGTCCTTTGCAGCACAATTGTGTGACAATTTCAAAAGGAGAAAAGGGTGTGTCGGTAGAATTATCCACTAATTGGAAACGGTGTCATATTCTGATTTAAATTTTGCATTAAAATATACCCTCTGAGCTTTTACCTTTATCTGTAGATATTTAACGGAAATGGGCCATAGAGAGTAAGTGTTACTTAGGAAAGAATGCTTTTTTGGTGATTGTCATGAAAGAAGCAACGACTTAGCTGAGCTAGGAAAATAGACCATAAACTTTAATGACTAACCCCCTCCCCCCTGATGGCTCTGTGCCAACTTTATTCATTGTACAATTATTCTGAATAAATATCTTTGTGCCTGTCTGATTACCTATCTATTTGTGTGTTTCTCTCTATCATTATATGGCCCATTTTCAATGATCCTGCCTGTCTTGCATTACTAACCTTTAACACTCTGTAGACAAATTCATTCACCGAGCAAATAGTTTGTTCTGCCACTGCAGGCAACTCCCATCATCGGACCATGGTGTTTGAATTTCGAGGTCGTGCTGTTGTGTGTCTGTTCATATATGACAATGAACACAAGTTACAGGCTTTCAAAGTTACTTAGTGCACAAAATCTTGGCACCCTTGATAAAAAAATGCAGAGTGCTAAAGGTTAATAAAGGAGAAGAAAAATGGCTCCTGAAAAGCAAACCATCTGTCAAATGTTCTAGTTAACACTTAGATTCATAGACTGCTTGTAACCACTTCAATGAATACGATAGAAAATTATGGAACTCTTCAATGAATACGATAAAACAATATGGAACTCTTTTATGTATTGAATTAAAGAAAAAAACATTTTAAATTACCAGAAAGTGCAAGGAAAGTAACTTCAATCAGAAATTATTCCTCTTGAATTACTATTTGAATTCCCTTGTATGAATTTAAGAGTTAGAATCTTGCCTTTAAAAATTCATTTTATGTTCTTTTCTTTTAGTGAATTCTGTCAAAGCACAATACTTCAATTACTTGTTTAGCTTCCTTCTTCCCTCCTCATTTGCATTCATCATTTTTTGTCTTCTGCTATCGACAATCTTTTGTTTCTACTAAACATTTCTTTTCTCTCTCTTATCTATGCAGAATTTAATTCATTCCTTTTTTTTGCAATTCTTAAAATTTAAAAAAAATACAAACCTTGATTTTTTAATTTCTTTATCTGTTCAGTTTTTTGGAAGCATTTTTTGTGTTTGCTTTCAAAATCTTCTGCTTAGTGCTCTTGTTCTGCCAGCATCCACATAGATCTGTAAGTGTATTTTTTTTATGTCTGTGGTAGTTTTATTTTTAGTCATGCCCACACATCTATAGATAAACCATAGCAACACTGAATGTCTAAAAGACTCAATCATTAAAACTTTCACACAGAAGTTACATATATAATACAAATATATCATCATCATCATCAGCCGTTATTAGTACACTGTTGGGTAAAGGCCTTTGCCATCTCCTTCCAGGACGAGCGTGATTGCACTAATCTCTGTCATATCTTACCAGTGAACTCTTCTTTCTCATCTCTCCATCTTGTGTCTGGTCTTTTCCTACTGCGTTTACTGTCTCATGGGAACCGATTGGTTAGCACTTTATCTTTTGGAGAATATATATATTCATTGAAACCAAAGATCTATTCCCTTGTATGAAAACAAGAAATGATTACCAAGATGTTCTTTGTCTGTCATGTTTAATGATATATATGTGAATAGCTTCGCTTCACGAACAGAGATTTTTGGGAAGGGTATTCTACAGCAGTAGGACCAGAGATGGCTGGGCTGTGTGCGGAATGAAGTTTTAATTTGACGAGATATATATTTTGTCATTTAAATTAACCTCAGTAAACTCCAACCTAAAGGTCCGATCCTACATATCCTTTTTCTTGTCTACTACTCAATTTACGATGGCGTCTTTTAAGGATGCCACCTGTTGAGTGACCAAGGGTGATAACTCCAAACTAAAAAAATTACTGGCTATTTGTAATTCGTAATAATATGTATAATTTCTTTTCTAAAAAGATTATCTCATAGAATCTCAAATATATCTGAATTTTTTCATGTGTAATAACTAGTCTTATATAAAGGTTTGGCTGAAAACTAAAACCTACAGCACATTTGTCTTCTTTAGGTGTAATGCCTACAAGTTTAAAGTCTGTAATGGCTGGAGAGTTTCTATGAAGCATATAACCCATATCTGTGTATAAGAATATAATGTGTATATACATGTGTGTTTGAATGTCTTACTTTATGTGTGCTTATTTTTCCACATGAAAGATGAAGCAAGAGATTTATCCGCTTGAAAAAGTAACAGAATATCTCAACTTCACTGACATACTTCAAAGCATCTGTGAATGTTCCCACAGTATTTTTCTTCTTTCTCTACAACTCACACACATGTAAAATTCAACAGTTATGAAAAAGAAATCCATAGAAACAATAATGCATATTAAAGAAAGAGACTTGACTGACATGGATATCAGAAAAAGAAATGTGTTACATTATTTCACTACAAGTAACACAAGTTTAAATATGTCATATGAATCTTACATTGACAATTTTGAGGTTTTGATTTAACCCTTCCGAGACGCCAAAGTTTCTATGACTATTAGGATATATATATATGTCCTATATATCTCATTTAGAAGTCTATTGGGACATTTTAATTCAGGCATTAAGCACCTTAATAGGTTAGTCTTGAAAGGGTCAATGCAGGGTTTTTTTTAATGTAAATAAATATTAGATTGATGCAAATATTTCCAGCATTTTGTTACTAATATTTTCTTCAAATAAATTCATAGCATCATTATTCAGTCATCCCCATATTTTCCCCGACTTTCTATGACCAAACGCTGTCTTTCAGGTAAATTGTGTATTCTATCATGAAAGAATGATTCCAGTACTGATCTGATTAATTTTTGAGATCTAGAACTTGTTGGAATCACTGATAGCAAAGCAACTGATAGTCCGATGGTGATAGGTCTAGAAAATACATTGCATGTAGAAGAACCACAACCATTTTCTATGTTGCATTTACAACATGAGAAGGGGTTTGTAATGGAACAAAATCTCCAGTCAAATTCTTTTCCCAGAAATAGATCATTTCTGTTCAAATGCATCATTCAAATGGGCCACTTGCTCACTGCAGAATTGAACAGTAACATATTGTTTAGATTCCAATAATTTGTAATAAATATTTCTCTTTGAATCCCACTAAACACAGAGAAGAACTTTTTTCCCCACAAGTAAATTCCATTGACTCTTAAATTCATTAAAACAAATTGAATGTCATTATCTAGGGAAATAACATGATTAAAATTACCTCCCTTTTACCATTAGGTGAATTTCTTTTTCCTACTCAATTCACAGAAGAGTTCTATTATTCTTAATTCTATTCATTGAAGAGTTCTACTGTCAATTACAAGCAGTTATGAGCGGTCTATAAATTTAAGAGTTCAGGTTGATAAGTTGTAGTCAGTCCTGCATTTAATTATGATTTTCTTTGTTATGGACTCTTGTAATAAATCCATTTTTCATCATCAGAGACTCTTTTTACTCAACACAGAAAAACTAAAGACAAATGTTTAACTGTTGAACACTGTCCATTTGTGTAAGTCCATGTGGAAACTTCTAAATTGTTTGCAAGGCTTATCAATAACATACTACCGTTGACCGAGTGTACATGTAATATAGAGCTCAGTAAACCTCCAAAGAAACTTCTAAGATTTCCCTAACATTGTAAAAAGATGGTGCCCTTTTTGCGTGTATGTCTCCTCATGACCTTCCCATCATTTCTCAATATGTTGCTGTTTTGTTGTCTTCCTGACTTATTCTAAATGAAAAAGTAATTTTTTGCAGTCTTTGATTCTTTCCCTTTCTTGATCTTGTTTTTCTGATTTATGACGAAGCAACATTTCTCTCTTTTCCAGCAACTAACTGCAACCGGCATATTAGCAGTGTTGACGGCAAGAATGGTACAATAACGAGTCCAAACTACCCAAATCCATACCCTGGGGATATTACATGTCGCTTCACATTTGAGGGCTCTGGTCCGGAGAGGGTACAGCTTCGATTTACACACATGGATCTGTACTTTCCTGGGGGTAATGCTGCAGATCCACACGAGTAAGTACAACAAATATTTATTTTATTGACATTTGTCAATGTTTCTATGAAGATTTGATTTGGTCAGTTTTTCTGGTGATGTTTTCTATCCTTTCTTAACACTTAAATTCATACAAAGAAAAGAAAATGTCAATTTTATGGGAGATAACTTCTGATTCGAATTATCACCCTTTGGTGAATTTTTTTCTAATTTAACTTTCATTGTAAACATGAATTTTGGTCTCGTTCTTTACTAAATCACTTATTTTTTAGGTAACATCAAGTTAAAATAAGAAAATTGTTCTTGAGAATGACCTGTCAAAGCATCAAAATCAGACCAATATCTCAGTTGTGTATTCATAGAGTTTTATTTTTTAAATCTCAGATATATCATGCAAGTTACGTCAAAGGCAGTTTTATTTTTAGCCTGTTATGACATGGACATTCAATCCTTGCGGGATCATTAAACCAAAAATAGAGAAACGATAACTGTTATTAGAGTTGATCTTTGACATTTCCAAGATGAGGTCTTTTACACTCTAGTGATTGCGTTTCACATTATCTTGCCTTTATTGCTTTATTTAAATTGGGGGAATTTGATTTGGTCAAAATGCAGTTGGCAGAAAAATTCAGGTGGATCTCAATTGGATAATAACTCCAGTTCACATAGAAAGAAAGAAATTTTTCTTTCTCACTCTCTATATATTTAGTCTATAAAGCTTTAAAGCTACCAATGATTTTTATACAAAAAACAAAATCTTCTCAGCACATCCATCCATAATGGGGGGTATATATATATATATATATATATATACACACCATATTTTATTACATATATGTCCCCCTTATTTCAGCAGGGGATATTAAGAAAAAAAACTCCTTTCTCTCAATTATCACCTGCTTTTCTTTTAACTCCTCAAGTTCTGGCTAATGTGGAGCTGGACAATAAAAGGTTCCATCTAACATTTTATCTATTTCTGAGGGAAAAAGGGAGGGGTCTTATATGCTGTCAAATATGGTAAATGAGAGAGATATGATGAAGTGAAGTAAAAGGCACTAGACAGCTTAAATAATTTATTTCTGACTGAATTTCTGTGATGAGGTGTTGTTACTATTATGTTATGAACATTTTGGCCATTGTATCCTCCAGCCAAAATGTGATAAAAACAACAAAGATAGGGAAACTTGTCTAAAACAATTATTATATAGTAAATAACTTATTTTGCTGGCCTATACATCACACTTTTTCTTCCTTAAAAAGTATCCAAATCCAATATGCCAGTGTACTGTCGTCTGGTGTTAGTGCCTTTGTTGCTTGTTTAGTTTGTGCCTTTGTTGTGTGTTTAATTTGAACATGTTCGGTTCACAACCGTATTAGCTGTGTTTAAGAAAAGAAGCATAGAGAACAAAGACACATGTTTACAGGGCGATTGCCTGAACCAGAGAGACCTTTCCAGTACCGGAATGGGGCTCGTTCGGTAGGTTTGTGTTTATTGACTGAAACATACACATATGCATAGACATTACAGTCAGTATTACAGATATGCAGCCAAGCTGCAAATCTCAAAATGCTCAACTACATAGTTTAGTTGTCCAAAATATGGATATTATAGGATGGCAAATACAGTACATATAAGAGTGTCTTGTATGTACGATTTTTCTCTTGAAAATACAAGACTGCAAAACATGAGTCTCTAGAAGAAGATGAAGAGTAAAGCACACTGATTTAACTACACTTTACCTTGCATATTTCTCAATGCAAAAAAGAGTGTCAAGCAGGAATTATGTGCCCTGAATCAGATGGTTTCTTCACTCTAAGTTGGATATAAAAATAACAAATCTGCCATTTTGTATTTTACAAAATTTCTTTCAATGTTTTTGTTGGCTGACATACTATTCAACTTTGACTTGCTGGTAAGGACTTTAGTGATTATGTTCATGAAGCATAGGGCTGCATTGCGGTTGCGGTTTCGGTATCGGTATCAAGTATATTTTACAGGGTAGTGTTGCTAGCCCCATGCCCCAGATGGATTGCCTTAAATGGCTAAAGGGTTCCAACTACACTGCTATTTACCCATAGCTGGGGGTTTATGCCTTTCCCAAGGGCATTAGTGCAAAGTGAATGTAAGCAGCCTCAGCTGAAACTCAAACTCGGTTTGTGCCGATAAATGCTACACCACTTTACACCTCCCCATGTAATGATTACCGAAGTTCTAGAACTCAGATGATACATATTGATTACATCAAAAGATGTGGCCAAGAGATAAGCATAAATCCTTCATTTGTTAGGTCAGCAATGATCAATCACTTAGTCAATGATCTTTTGTTTGTGCATGTTATATATACACACACACACACATCTTACTCTGGGAAAATATTGTAAACAAAAGAACCTTTGTATGCTTGTATATTGCTTATAAACATGATGACTACCAGAAAGATGTTTAGAAATACAAAAGTACTGAAATTGACATTAGAACATTTTTTTTAAAAGTCATGCACAAGTTGTATATAAAGTTCAAAAATATATTATGAGATCATGAAATTAATTTTAACTAAAAAATTGCAGACACACACACACCTCTCTATCTAGAGATAGATAATTTCCTAAGCTTTGCTTCATCCAGCACATGGCCAAATGTGTCGAGTAGGAAGATAGTGTTGCACCAGTCTTTCAAATGAGGAGCATCTGTCTGTTTTAAAAATCAGTATTTATCTGGGCTCAAACACCAACCACTGGTGCTGGGATAAATATACAAGATCATGTACCACCAGGCAAACTAATACACGCATACACAAACATATTTAGATTTTATACATGAGCATCTTTTTTCCTGGACTAACAGATAAGGTTTTACCCTTGTAGATGCCATAAAATGATGTGAAATGTCGGTTTATTCATCTATGTGACTAAAATTGTTTGGAGTTATTAATGGTGTTTCTTTGAAACCGTGTGCCATTTGCTCGTGAGTCTGTTTAGTGTGGAGAAAGCATTGCAAGTTTGATCCCCCACTGTGCTTGGTCTCCAACAACATAGCTACTCTAGCCTCTGTCTATTTTTTCCATTAATTCTTGAAAAGATTTTTTGATTCTCCCCTCCTCACCGTCACACCCCGGTTCTTATAGGTTTTCTGAAAAAATACAAAGTACACACACAAAGCGAGAAGTAGTTTTTCTCATTCTGTTTATTGGAAAAAATTGGGAAAAAAAGAATATGATACAGAGTTATAAACATAAAACAATTTTAGTTTTAATTATAGGAAAAAATAATTCTCCAATTTTAAGCTTTCATGTTTACAAATATAAAAATAACAGGGGGAAAAAAAAATAGTACCCCACCCTGTGCGAGTTTGTTCTGAAAAATTATTGGCCAATTTCCTATGACGTAAACAAACATAAAACACCAAATTAGAGCTTAAAATGATTTATTGATTTAAAAAAGATGTTTTATTTTGTTTTTTTAACTAAAAGTTTAAATCCTTCCTGC